>JAADWR010000002.1:0-156716 GCA_023336345.1 Pythium inflatum | reverse complement strand
GCGCGCGAGAACTTGGCTTGGTCGAGCGCGTTTAGCGCCTCGAAGCGGCGGCCTTCCTTCACTTCCGCCATCGTAGTGTTTCCGTCTTCAGAGCTGTCTTGACTTGGTCGAGTCGATGCAAATTGCGGAATGGCACTGAGCAAAAGCGGTGGGGGTGCGTGGCCTCCGTCGGGTACCCTGGTGGAGCAAGGGACGCGCGAGAATCGTCGGATGAGGTGGGCGACAGGGCGCCGTCTTCCTGGCTCAATCACACCGCCACGCGACTCGTCCATTGCCTTGGGGTGGCTTGCGAATCTCTATGTTGAAGCGCAGAGATTCGTCGAGATTTGACTGACACAGTTTAACTATAGGAACCGTCTGGGCGTCGACTACAGTTGCTCTTCGGTTCGGCTGCATCGATGGCCCTTCTTTGCGGCGACAAAAGTGCATACAGAACACATCGCTCCCTGAGTTGCTGACGGTTACGGTAAGATACTCAGTGTAACCACTCGACGACACGCAGAACGCAACTCATATCAACGGACTGGGGCATTCTTATCCGTAGTAGTCCAACAGTCGACGCACCGGGCTGCGCTACGCAGTGTCAAAGGACTGTAATGCACTAGATGCCAACAGCACCGCCACTTGATACCACGAACAGAGCCACGCGATTGCTGGTCTGAAGCACCATTGAACCTGTGGGTGCGGCAGAACTGACCAGCACAGGTGTGGATCAGTTCTGTGTGCATCACGCCGACTTTGGCCCTTTCGAATCTGTTCCAAGATTCACCGTTCGGAATGGTGGGAACAGCGACTCGCATTCACTGAACCCTTCATTTGCCGAATCTACAGAACATCATGTGGACCACACTGACCAGTCTTCAGTCAGAAGTTCTGACTCAGAACCATTGTGGACAGGAACTTGGATTACTCACAGGAAAGCAACATACCACCGCGAGATAGTGTTGCGGCTCCAGTGCGTCGGTTACAATGCATTGCGCCAATGGCCTCAACCACCAAGTTAAAATAGCTTTATACCTGATCTGCATGTTTAGTATTCGAACCTGCACAGCGATGGCGAATGCGCACAGCGATGTCGAATGCGAGGAGTAGCCAACGCCACATTCAACGATCGGAACCTCGGAATGGCGGACACTTCTCTCCCAAACGCGGGGGGTGACAAAGGAACGCAACGCATCTCCAAGCACAGGACGAAGCTGTTGGAGTAAGTATCGAACCGTACAGTGATCCATCAGGAGAGTTGACCCAAGCGGCATCGTTCTGTTGCGTTTGGTGCTGAACGCAACCGCGTTCCTCTTGTACTTGAGTACGTACTGTATCCTTCGAACTCTCCGGTGTTCCAAGCGCACTATCTCGTGCCGGTGCGATTCATGTGAGTCATGCCGTGTCGGAGTCATGACAGTCCTCACTGTACTAGTTTCCAAGTTTCAGTGGGGGCATGATCAATTGCACACAATGTGGTGGAGTCGTGCGTCACGCCCGCATGATGAGCAGCATACAAGCTCACCTTGGGTTCTATATAATAGACAACCCTTAGACGACGTAAACACCGGTTTTGAGTGGCAAATACGTATTATTAGCCAGCGTAAAATGGACACAATACTCAAATCACATTCAGGGTTAGGTCGGCATTTTCGATATTGATTTCTATTGGCCAAAACTGAAATCATTCTGTGTACTGTGTACGTCGCAATAGGAGACTGTTGTTCCTGTGTTTCTTGCATTGGAGAACCATGGCGACGGCAACGGAAGCGGAGGAGAAACGCGTCGACCAGACTGCTACTAGTACTGTTCCGGACGAAGAAGACGACATCATTGATATCGAGGACGGAGAAGAGAACGTCGACGACACGGAGGAAGATGCGGTGCGTACAGTACTTGTACAATGTCAGTGCGTCCATGAGGGCTCACAACATCGAGGATCTAGTGCTGCATTTGTCAGGACGTCGTGACCCTCGTCAAGCAAGGATTCCTCTCGAGCTGCGACCACCGGTTCCACTTCGACTGCATTGTCACATGGTCCAAAGTCACGAACCTCTGTCCGCTCTGCAAGCTCAAGTTTCACGAAGTCGTGCGCAAGAGCGACGACGGCGCAGTTGTCCATCGCGAAGCGATTGCCGACACAAAGCAAGTCTTTCGTCCCGACCCACGCGACCATGACGTCCAAGCGCAGTTGCGACTGGTGAACAATGTACGCTGTGAGATTTGTGGCCGCGGAGACGACGAGCACGTGCTCCTCATGTGCGAGGCGCCACACTGCATGAACGCGAGCCACACGTACTGTGTGGGACTGGACGAAGTGCCGTCCCATTCATGGTACTGCTCGGTCCACCGCGGCGGTCCAGCCCGAGCGAGCGATCTTCTTGTGCGGCCTGCATCGACTGTGTCCAGTCGCCGACGAACGCGACGACTTGCGACGCTCATGTCCAACATCATGAGCGGAGTAGGGATGGTGCGTCGACGTGGATCAGCTTCAGCGACGGGTGCCACGCGGGCGCGATCTCGACGCGGACGGGGTCGACTGATGATGCCTGATGGTGAAGGGCTCGACTTGGGAAGTGGAAGACCGATCCGGGGTGTGGCACTGTCGTACGCCGTCCACATGTCGCGCGAACTTCAAGCCATTCAACAGCGGGCGGACGCGATGTTTGCTCGAGGTGATTTAGGTGCATCAGCGTTGTATGCACCGCCACGAGGCGCGCTTCTTGGCTCCCGCTCAACTACGACTCGATCCATAACGGATCAAATGTGGGAGGATCACGCGTTGAGTCAACGGCAACTTACTGACGCAACGGCCCCAGCGCGATCGTCAAGCGAGTCGCCACCCACCACTCGCATGAACCCGAACAGGATCTCACCGACATTTGCAAGCGAGTATCGAGATATCGTGAAACGCATGTCCGACGCCGTGAGCCACGATAATTACGCCTCAACTGTATCGCTCACCATTCCCAAGACTGCTCGGTTGCGACTAGTATCTCAAGTCAAGGCGTTTTTCGGGAAGCTCAATGAACGAGAAAAGATCGCAGCTCTTGATGCTGGCTGCTTGGGCGTGTTGCTGTCGTGGGTACGGACCAATGACTCGAATGAAGGCGGCGGCAACAGCAGTACAGCGTCGAAGGATCTGCACCCGCACGTGCTGGAAGCTGTACTAACAGCTCTCGAAACCCTTCCCGTCCGGAAAGAAGATCTCTCAGAGGTGCGTAATACCAAGAACTCCCATGATACGATGGTTTCTCATCTAGTTATCGCTCTTAGGTGCGAGGGTTCAGTGAAGTGCTTGATCACATCTCGAGTCAGCCTAATGTCAGTCTTGAGTTTCGGGAGCGTTCCATATTACTCAGCGAAAAGTGGCGTGATATTGATCCTCCTCCTCCGGCTGTATTGGTCACAAACCCGTCCACGAACTCTTCACGCTCTCACCCTTCACCAGACCGTGAGGCTGCCCCCCTTCTGCCAACGATTCGATCTTTCACTGCCGCTGCGCCCAGCACAAAGCATTCCAACTCAAAGCGGAAAGCAGTACAGCAATCGTCTGAGACTCTCAAGGACAAGAAGAAAGAGTAGGTTGTGTGTAAATGGTGTCGTGGAATGTGCGCTAACAGTTCTTTTATCGTATACAGGCCCGAGTGGACAACCGTCGCGGTCGACTATGTGAAGGCAAAACTGTACCCGCTGTACAAAGACAGCAAGGGAAAAATGTCGAAAGACAAGTTCAAGGCGGTGGTTAGACAAGTTCTTGAGCGTTTTCGGGTCGACGCAGCCAAGATGCAGTCGGCAATCGTGGATACGAACAGCACTCAGCTCACGAATATTGCAAAGCAACGGCTGATGCAGCTGCTCGATCAAGTATACCGCGCGTCTCGTACCTCCACGTCTTCCAGTTTGAGTGTTCCGAGATCACACACAATGGCGCAGGCAAACACCAGCTATTCTGCCGTCCCAACGACCTCTGTCAAACGCCCACGAACATCGTGAGAGAATGATCGTACGCGATACTGCATATGGCCACGGCACAGGGGAGCACCCGCCATGTCTGAGGGGGGCGCGACCATTCGGTGTGATCGTCGGTGTGGTGTACGCTTGAATCCGAAAATCGTGCATCACCTCATGCCGTCCGCCAAATACTATGCGCTTAAATGCGCTTGAACCTGTCGAAGTGGATGTTTCATAAGAAGTTGACAAAGCACAGACAGGATTTTTGCACTCAAACTCGACCAGGAGAAATCAAGAGTTCATCCTTGATTTTCCGAATGCGATGGGCAAGACAGACCAAGACACAATCAACCCACCAGATGAGATAGCTTACGTTTACATCAAGCAACCTCACGTGACTTCATCGACACTGTGCAGTTGTTACAAGAAAACGATTAGCATGCTCCGGTCGTCAGCGGTTGTCGAGATGACCGGATCTATCCCAAGACGGTGCACCGTTGCTGCGCAGTGGGTTGCCGAAGCTCGTTTGTCGGCACTCGCGAGATGACCCTTCCTGTTTCTGAACCAAACCTCAAGCCTGCATTCTGTACTACGGCAGTGTATTGCAAGAAGATGTGACCAAGAACGCGCCAAATATGATGAAATGAAGTGTCGTACTGCTCACGACTTCTCCACGTCCCTCTACGTCTTTGATAGGCGTGGTGTTCTCAGCTTGCAAATGGTGGAGACTCAAGCCTGCTGATCCGGTCTATCAAATCCAAACCGTCGCCTCAGCAATTATGAAGTTTCTCAGCGACCTCGGTGCCCTCGAGTTTTCCGATGCGAGGTTTTGTTCGGCGACAAAAACGTCACCTTGTGCGCAGTTGACGGGGGTAAGAGTGCATGGACGACTACTCGCTACGCGTCCGCGAATGGCTTCAGGGACTCAAACTCGAGCAACCCCTCCCGCAGTGGCATCATTCCTCTCGTGCCCAAGGTGTCGACAATCGACCAGAGGAAAAGCAACCAGCCAGCGAGCATTTCGAGCAGCCGACGAGCACAAGAAGGAGGGAATCATGTACGAAACGAAGCGTTCTGATTGCTTCTCTATCCCTAGTGAACCGCTGATGACATGCGTGCGGTCCATGCAGCCTGCTAGAATCAAGGCGTCGGCCTCGTCGTAGCTTTCGTCGCGGTCAATCACGATGACGCCTCCAACGATTTCTGCCGAACTGGATTTGCTGGAGCAACGATGTTGTGACGATGGTCGGCTCTTCTGGAACAACATCGCCAACTTCAAGGTCGGTCCCTTATGAGCCCGGTCCCAACAAAGAGTCCCAAAGGCACGATATGATGCTGACGGCCGATCGAATACTTTAGCCAAGAGCCATCAAACGATCAACACCGCATTGAGCGAAGACGACCAAGTCACCAATCACCATCATACATACCGATCACCGGATTTAGCCCGACACCCAACGCACGAAACCGATGACCTGACGTCCTCGCCAGCAGTACCGTATCCTTCAAAACCTTCCTACCGTCTGCGCTCTCCAGTCTCCCGTCTACAGAAATCTTCCCCCTGGTGAAAACTTTTGCCGGTTGTTTTCCGCGTCTTCCGCCAAGTCCCCACTCGCGACCGTTGGGACCATCAAGTTAGCACCGACAGCAACTGCATTCGCCACAAAACGCGCGAGCCGCAGTGCGCTCCGTATACGCTCACACGTCATCCCTCCCTCGCGATCGCTGCGCCGGCCTCATGGAGGCGTCGCTCGCGCTGCGGCGGCGATGGCCGACGCCAACACATCCAACATCAACGCTTCCAACACCGCCGACGCCATCCATCACTGAAGAGGACGCAGGCGAAGCTGCGCGCGTGCTCATGGAGCACGGCTCGCAGGAGATCCGCGTCGGCGCGCTCGTGCTCGCAGTGCTGGCGTTTTTCCTCTTCATCGCGGCCGAAATCGTGCCAAAAGAACGCAACGTCGTGCTCACGCTCGTGGCGCTCGGGTCGCTCGCATTTGCGTGGATTGGACCGCTCACGCTCCTCGCTGGCTCGATCCGATCGCCCAAGTTCAAGTGGTGGCAGCCGTTCCAAGGCGGCACAGAGTTTGTGTGGATGCAGGCGTTTGGGTGGAGCCTTCATACGCTCGTGCTCACGGGCGCGGTCGTGTTGCTCGCCAACACGAACCGCATGGACGAGCCCGGCAAGCGGATGGAAGGACAATACCTCGTGCTCGGGATCACCGGGTTTGTCGCGCAGATCCTGTTGAACTTGAGTATCGGCGTGTTTAACGAAGACGACGTCTCGGACGATACGGACAAGCTCGACGCTGTGTCCAAACAGTTTCCGTGGAACGCCAAGGCTATTGTGAGCATGGCCATTTCGGTCTCCGGCGCGATCCTCTTTGTGGTGTACGACCTCTGCGCGCACCGTCTACAGTCAACTGCCGTGTTGCTCGCCGGTTGTGCCGAGTTTATTCTCTCAGCGCTTATGATCCACGTGTTTTACGGCTGCAAAGAGATCCCAGGGTACCGCATGTGGATGCCGTTTGAAGGCGAGCGGGTTTTTTTGCTCTTGCAGTATTTCGGGTGGCAGTTCTTTGCGTGCACGATCGTCGGCACGATGATGCTGGCGTCAGCGACCGACTTTAGTATCCAACCGGTTGTCTACCGTGGCGCGCCGACAGCCGTTGGTGCCACAGGTCTGATCTCACAAGTACTACTTCTCATTTCGCTCCAGCATTTCACGACCACGACCCCACCGGATGCAGGTGCGACGGCTCGAGTCACAAGTATGCAGAACCGAAAGCGACCCCCGGAAGTGTACGTGAGTGCGCTGTTGTGCAGTGCGACTGTGACTGTTGGTTGTGTCTCCTACTCGTGTCGACTTGATCCCATTGCATCGCAGGATGGCTGGCGCCGCGTCTACTTGCTCCACGAGAAGATCTTTTGGAGCGTCAGCGTGTTGGCACTGGCGATCGCAAGCCCCATCGTGCACGCCGGTGCTGTTCGCGCCCTCCCCGACTTTGCCTGGTGGCAGCCGTTCATCGGAAGCACCAAGTTTGTGTTCTTGCAGACCCTCGGTTGGCTCTGGTACGGCTTCTTCGTGGCCATGTCGATGCTATTGGCGCTCAATAACGCAAGCCAAGCCGAAACGATCGCACTCCTCACGTTACTTCTCGGATGCGCCGCATCGGGTGCGATTATTTCGTCCTTGGGTTACTTTGAGTCCCAGTCGTCAGCACCTGCAGTACGTCGCAGCCCCTCGGTCACGAACATTGCTGCAGCAAGTCCGCTGTCAACGCATCTGGCGTCTATACGAGTCAAGAACCGTCAGCTCGCCCTCCAGCAAGGAGAGATCACAATCTCACTGATGATGACTATGTCGTCAGTTTTGTGTCACCTCGTGGCTGACTACTTTCGCAACGAGCATGGCGAGCAGACTCCGTACGAAATCTACTTGCGGAATCTCTCACTCAGTGTTGGGGCTGCGCTGTTTGCTCTTGGCTGCTTCGTGGCTCACGCATCGGGCAAGCGTATTTTCGACGGGTACCGGCTTTGGCAGCCATTTGAAGGCAGCGCGCACTTTGTTGTTCGGCAAGCAATCGGGTGGACATTGTTTGCTGTCCAACTCCTATTCGAGACGTTGATCTTTTCGGTTCCAGCGCAGAGTCTACCTCGCGGCGTCGTGAGTGTTATTGGAATGATCGGGTTCATCCCCCATCTCGCCATTGTGTCCTCCATGCGTCACTACAGATCACTCGGTTCGCCTTCGCGACGACTGAAGTCATATCCTCTCACGCCTACAGTCTCTCCCCGCCTACACGCCTCAGCAAAGAACAAGCGCTGGCGCGATTTATTTCGTCGACCCGATTTGGTATCGTTCCTCATTGTCGATGGATTTGTGACAATCGGCGCATTGATGCTGTTTGTCGGAGCGCACTTGTGTCATCGGAGTGAACGCTTCCGACACGCAGACGAAGTGCTCTTCGGTTTCGGTTTTCTGCTCTCTGTCGGCGCGATTGTCTTCACACATGTTGGACTCGGCCCCAGAATCCACCCGGGATACAGGTATTTTCAGCCATTTCAAGGCGGTCTTCGTTTCATCACGTATCAAGGTGTTGCGTGGACGCTTGCAGCCGTCGCGTGGATCGCAGCAAGCACAGCACTCTACTGGCGCCACGTCTACTTCCAGTTTCGAGCCATCCATTTGCTTACTGGCTTGGTTTTCTTCATGGCGCAAGTCATCTTGGTTCATTCGCTCCCATATTTCAAGCCCCCTCGGCTGCAAGTCGCATCATCATGCCCACAAGTCGTCCGCACTTACTTGGCAAAACTAGAACGGTTCACACATGAGTACTTTGTCGGCCCCCTACTCGGTATGGCGGCGTGCCTGGTCTTCGTGCTGGTCGACCTTTCCGTGTTGTGGTGGGGCCCGACGATTCCCGTGTTTCCTGTTACCGCATGCGCCGTCATTGGGCTGTTGACGGCCATCCCGATATCGTACAAGTTTGCTCGATCTACGATGGGATTGGAGACCAAGACGTTTGGAGGCGGCACGGTTTTCCTCGTGCTCGGAAGCGCATTGTGGTCTTTCACAATTGTGCTTGGTGCACTATTCTGCGTTCGCGTGTGGGCAATGGAAGTCATTCCATTGGCAAGGAGTGCAGGCACAGAGTTGATCACGACACCTTCGCTGTCGACCAATTTCATGGGGACGTTCACCGGCACAGTGGGCTTCTTTGCGCAGCTCGTGTTCTTTCAAGCGGCGGATCTCCCCAGTACCAACTCCGGTGATACGATTGGGCCTCAGGCTCGAGGCGCCGCGGCGGCACGGGCGGCTGCTACACGCGCGAAGGAACACCTCATATCCGTGAGTGTGTGGCTGTATTCGAGTGGGGGCGTCGCAATTGGGTTGGTTTATGCCTACACATCGTCGTTTAAAGCTTCGCGGCAACTTCCAACGCATCAAGTCGTGGGAATGACTCTTTGTTCTCTCTGCGTGATCGCCTGTGCGTGCTGGATCCAGCGCCAGATTCTCCATTCCGGACCAGTTTCCCACATTGACCTTCGGTCGTCGGCACGAAGCCACACAGACACATTCTTTGAAGGACCAGAAGCAGCACTTGCGCAAATGGAGACCAACGCTTTTGCGCACGTCGCGGCATTTCTCACTGCTGCCGAGCTGTTGCGAGTCTCGTCATCGTGCCGAACGTTTCAACACGAGCACAACGAAAGATTTTGGTGGCGCCAGTTTGTCTCGCGCTTCAACAAAGATTCTTCTCCACGCTCACTCTGCACTAAGACCGCCCCGCAGAATGGGCCATCGTTCATTACCCCGTTTGCATGCAAGTGGATCACTGCATTCGAGAATCGAGCTCTCAATTTTGTCTGTCGCCTTCATATCGACGCGCTAACGACGCCCGATCTTGAACCGGAGACACGACCCGCGACTCAACACCACAAGTGGAGGACGATGTGCGTCAGTAAGGAGATGAACGCGTCGTGTGACCTGTGCGAGATTTGCGGAAAACTGAACGTTCTCACCGACACGTGTCAAGATTGGGAACGCCGCCAGAGTTGTTCCTTGCGAGTACCGACAACTTGGATCCGACTGTGCCACTGCATGAGCCCGACGACGCTCAGCAACCGCAGTGTTCACCGATCGTGTCTGGAAAAGCTGCCGAGAGTCGACCTCACGCCCTGCTCGCACTGTCAGCAATCACCACGAGTGAGCGAGCGGTACCCACAGACGTTGCAGGAGCTGACTCAGCTCACATGGGCTGATTTTCGCTCGGGGCGCGAAGATTTCGCCGGCGGGTTCTTCTCGTTCGTGCCGATGGCGGTGACCCTCGTTGTCCTGTCGGCCCGGTCGTTCCAGTTTGGCTGCTTCTCCCTGTACGTGTGGGTCTGCTTTGCCATGGCGCTATGCTTTGTGAGCAATACGCCTCGTGTTTCCCAGAGCTTTGAGCGCATTGGCGTCGACGAGACGTCTCCCAGTTACGTCGCGTACCAACGACTGATCCACGCGCTGACGTTTCCGTCCATGGCGCACGTACTGTGGTGCCTTGCGACAGCTCCGCTAGGCGTGCTGGACGTGTTCCTCGCCATCAACTTCGTGCTCCTCTTGGCGTTCGCCACTGCATTGCTCCTCTTGTACTGGCGTACAAGCTACCGGATCTCCACGTTCGAGTCGTGTGCGCCGCCGCCAGTAGCATCAACAACCGAAATGATCGAGAATCCGACTCCTGATGCACGTGAAGAAGACGACGCAACGTCAGAGGACGGAGAGCCACTCGACCACACCTGCATCGCGTGTCTCTTGGAGCTGTGCTCGGCCCCGCAGCCGGCCGTTGGCGCGAATGCTGAGCCGCCATTGCGTGTTTAGACTATTTATCAACGCGAATGAAACTGTAAATTTGTTAGTTTTGAAAACGCGCCATGCGTCGTCGACGAAGTTCATCCGCCGAAATCTGTCGCGGTGCCGTGGGCGGAATGGGCGCTTCATGTTGCGTATGGCGTTCGTATGCTTCGAATCGATCGCGCACTCCTGTAGTCGCCCGTCGGTTCTCTTCCTCTTGCAAGCGCCGCGCCATTTCTTCATCCGTCTCTTGCCGACGAGGCGACGGGTCTCGAGTACGACTCGCAGTTCCGCTTCCAAAGTTCTGCGGGGATCGCACAGGCGCTGGTCGACTCGTCCACAGTTTCTCAAGGAACCCGGCACATGGATCGATGAAGGCGTTCTCCGACCGCGTCCACACAAAGACATAACCTGCAGAAGCCTCATCAGTCCTTTAAGGATATAGCAATCGCCACCAAAACGTACCAGCTAGAATACCGCACATGTGCCCGATAAACGACGACCTCGGCATGACCAAGTGGATGTAGACGAGTTCGAGCCACGCGGCGTACTTGGTCGGGACGTTGATCCCATAGACGCTGGTAAACGTCGGGGATCCGTGGTTGAGCAGCACTTTGAGGGCGAAAAGCACGCCCGAGAAGCCAATGCTGCACTGCCGCAGGTACCCATGGAATCCCAAAACCTTGTCCATGGCGAATGCGAGGGCGACGACGAGTGTGTGGCAGAGCACGACGAAATAGGCGATGACGAGCGCGAACCGAAGCCACCCAAAGCGGTGCTCTAGCTGGTACCCTTTCCACAGAAACGAGATCCTATGACACCACCAACACCACGTCAGTCGCTGCACCACAGTATAGAGGCGGGGGTGCCAACGGACATGTTGTGGTAGAGATGGACATCGTCGACGTGGAGAAACGCTGAGACGACGACGCGCGAGACGTCGCCGCGGGCAATGACTCGGTCGGGACAACTATTCACACAAGCGTTAGAGGCTTCTAACTCCACGTGGAGCACGATAGACGCACAGAGAATAGCGCTGGAACCGCGCGGGGTGGAGTTTCTTCTGAATGTGCACACCGCCCATCAAGCCTGCATAATAATGAAGCATCAACATCAAAGCGCTGTGAACCCACAGCGTTGAGTACTACGTACCGATGAGGCCGAGCGTCAGCGGCGGTTTGCGTTCCAAGTCGGCGATGTTGCGGAGGAGCATGAGCAGCAGCATGAGGCCATGGCCGTCGCGGCCGCCACGTCGTCCGCGCCACATCTTGGATGTGTCCAACGTATAAACGTATGGAACGAGAGGGCGGCAACATATAGAGATATGCCTCAACATGTAAACGTCTTTACGGTCGCCAATCAGACTTGCCCACCCAGATGGTCTTCCACCAGTACAAACGAGTGCATTGTCGCGGATTAGTCTGCTTGGAGGAGATCTGTACTGAATTAACGTGGTACCTTTCGACCTCGCTCGCGTTCTTTTGGTAAACAGGTTTTCATGGGCCATTTGTCCGCAGTGTGGGCCACGACGTTTTCGAACATCTAACGTGTTGGAATACTAATCTCTTCCTCAACTCGCGTTTAGTACGTACGCGACCATGGTGGCGTGAGGCCACACACTCGCTGAGGCAGAACCAACTTCCAACTTCCAACGTTGGCATCTTCTCACTCGCCAACTTTCGGCCACCTTCCCACATCCACTCTCCCAACAAATCGCTCACCATGCTGACCGTCCAGGCCCTCGTCGCCGACGTCCCGCGCGAAGTCGTCGGCCTCGGCGTCGCCGCGGCGCTCGTCTACCTCTCGCTCCGCTCGGTCTTCAACGTCGACCGCCTCTTGCGCCGCGCGTACCCGCTCGCGCTCGCCGCCGGCGTCTACTGGCGGTCGCAGCAGACGCACCTGGCCACCCGCAGCGTCCTCCTCGACGCGTGGGAGTCGCTCGCGGCCCGCGCGCCACAGCTCGAAGCCGCGGCCGGCGATGCGCTCGTCGCGGTCGTCGCCGTCGTCGTGTTCACGTCGCTCGTCGATTTGTTGCGCAAAGCGCGGTACGTCTCGCGCAAGCAGATCCTCAATGCGGTCGGCGGCGCGGCCGTCAATGCGCTCAAGTCGCTGCCGATTATCTCGGGCAAAGTCGCGAGCGAGATCAAGAAGATTGAGCACCAGATCGAGCACTCGCTCAAGGGCGAAGAAAACCACGTGACGCGCTTGCCCAAGAACTACTCGATCCCGAAGAAAGGCATGCGCGACGACGAGCTCGTGGCGCTGCTCACGCAGCTCGCGGGCGACTCGGATAAGCGGTGGCAAGAAGGCATGGTCTCGGGCGCTGTGTACCACGGCGAGCAGGACCACTTGAACGTGCTCAACAAGGCGTACGCGCTGTTCTCGGTCTCGAACCCGCTGCACGCCGACTTGTGGCCGGCCGTCAACAAGTTTGAAGCCGAAGTGATCCAGATGACGGCCGACATGATGAGCAGCAAGGACGACAGCGACGTGTGCGGCACGCTGAGCTCGGGCGGCACCGAGAGCATTTTCCTCGCGACCAAGACGCACCGCGAATGGTTCCGCCACAAGCACGGCATTACCAAGCCCGAGATCATTGCGGCCGTCACGGCCCACGCTGCGATTGACAAGGCCTGCGAGATCCTCGACATCAAGCTCATCAAGGTGCCGATCGACCCCAAGACGCTCAAGATTGACTTGAACGCCGTGCGCTGGAACATTACGGCCAACACGATCATGATCTACAGCAGCGCGCCCAACTACCCGAACGGCATGATTGACGACATTACGGCGCTCTCGAAGATTGCGGTCCAGAACGACGTCGGTCTCCACGTCGACTGCTGCCTCGGCGGCTTTGTGCTCCCGTTCGCCAAGAAACTCCGCCCGGACGTGATCCCCGACTTCAACTTTGATCTCCTGGGTGTCACGAGTATGTCGTGCGACACGCACAAGTACGGCTATGCGTCCAAGGGCACGTCGGTGGTCTTGTACAAGAACAAGGAGATTCGTCGTTTCCAGTACTTTGCGTACCCCGACTGGACGGGCGGTCTCTACGTCACACCGACGCTTGCGGGCTCGCGCGCCGGCGCGCTCAGCGCGGCTGCGTGGGCGTCGATCATGCGTCTCGGCCATGATGGCTTCATGGAAAAGGTCGACGGTATCCTCAAGACGGCCGACGAGATCAAGGAGGGTGTCAAGAAGATCCCGGGCATCCAGTTGCTCGGTGATCCCATTGCGATGGTCATTAGCTTCCGCGGCGATGGCCTCAACGTGCTCAAGGTCAGCGACGCCATGGCCAAGAAGGGCTGGAGCCTCAACGCGCTGCAGCAGCCGTCGAGTGTCCACATTTGCGTGACCGTGCGCCACATTGGCAAGGCCAAAAAGTTCATTGCGGACCTCACGGACGCCGTCAAGGCGGTCCAGAGCGACCCGAACGGCGCGCTCGACGGCGGCAGCGCGATCTACGGCATGGCCTCGAGCATGCCAGCTGGTCCGGTCGACGATATCCTGCGCATTTACACGGACGTGACGCTCAAGGTGTAATGACCTCCGTGGCAGATATCGTTGAAATACATTATTGTCTCTTTGCATACATTGTGCTGTTGCATCATTTGGATATATTACAGGTGAGTCTCAGGGAAGACTCGTGGCAGCGGCCACACGACTGAGCTTGCGGAGGAGTGGCTTGCGCACCGTCTTTTTACTCGAAGGGACCGCCGTCTTTGTTGTGGTCGTGGCGCGGTTGTTGCCGAGGAGCTCATTGAGCTGTTTGTGGTGCCCAATCTGTTCAGCCAAAAGCTTCATGCAGACGCCACGACGGGGGTACAGTGTCGTCCACAGGGCGGGCGTTATTGGCTCAGTTCTGGTACTCATTAATGGGCGACCAAACGAGTAGGTCGTGTCGGCCGCGGTCTCGCCTCGAAATTCGTACAAATACACGCTCTCCAACTCTGCCAGGGACAGCTGCGTGTACAGCGAGGCATCGAGATCTTGGAGGAACGGCCCGGGCCAAAAGACAACGCTCCCTGGAGCCACCGGCAGAGCCGTTGCGCCGTCACGGGCGTACGAAATGCTCCAGTCACCCTTAGGGATAGAAGGTGTTAATGAGACCAAAGGTGACGGCGATCGCGATCGATTGAGCTGCGTTTGCTGCGTCGCGGGCGCCGCCGAGAGCCGCACGTAGCAAATCGCGACGATAAACATTTCGAGGTCGACGCTACTCGGGGGAATGCGGTACCTTTTCACGCCGACAGCAACAACATCGTCCGTTGCTTTGTCCAGAAGCGCTGTGTAGGCAGGACCTCCATCATTGGAGACCGCTACGCGCTGGACGCCGACCGACGGGAACCGCGTCTCGGTCACGAGCGCGTCGTGTTTGAGGTCGTCGGCGAGAAAGTCGCAGTAGTGGACCACAGGGTTCTGGGGGAGGCACGTGGCGCAGTAGAACGCGTGGGCGTGCTGGTCGCGGCGTTCCTCGGAAAGCGTTTTCCAGCGACTGCACTGCGGATGGAACGTCTGCTCGCACCCGTCGCGCGCACACGCGAGGAAAAGCGTCGTCCGGCGCTTGCGGAGCTTGATGGATTTGGCGCACACGGCGCACGTGCG
Source organism: Pythium inflatum (assembly GCA_023336345.1). Classification (NCBI taxonomy): domain Eukaryota; phylum Oomycota; class Peronosporomycetes; order Pythiales; family Pythiaceae; genus Pythium; species Pythium inflatum. Next base: position 141,832 of record JAADWR010000002.1, on the reverse strand, counting down.
TGACTGGAGCACGCCGCGCTCGTCAAAGTGCGCGACGCTCTGGCCCTCGACGATCTCATTGTCGCGATGCCGCCGCACGGGCGTCTTGACGCGGTACTGATCCGTAAGTGACCGCGGCCGCCCGACGTAGTTTTCAACACGAAAGACGATCGCGAGTTGCGTGCTGACCGAGGCCGCGAGCATGAGCCCGAGGTTGTCGGTGCTGTCACTCTCGAGGAGACCGGTCGTCCCGCGCTCGCCCGTGGGCGTGATGCTGAGCTGGCACGACGCGAGCGGCGTCGCGATAATGTCCGTGAGCTCCCGTATAAGCCGGTCCTTGAGGATCCCGTGGACCGTCTCGAGCTTGAGGAGGAGGAGCGGCGACTTCGTCAAGTTCCACAGCGTCGCCGCGACAAACACGCGGACGTCGCTGTCGTCGCGTGCGTCGTGGAGCACGCGGAGCAGCAATGGGAGACCGCCGATGAAGTCGACGTGTGTCTGGCACTCGTTCTGGACCGAGAATGAGAGCAGCGCGGCTGCACTGAGTTGGCGGTAGCGGAGATCGGAGGATCGATTCACGGTCTCGCGTAGCAGCATCGCGAGCGGACAGTTGTGCCGGTGCGAAACGCAGTGCCACCTGCCAGGAGACACGTGTTAGAATCAACAACACCAGACTGTGCCCACTCATAGCTGCGTACCTATCACAGGAGCTCGCACTGAGTCGCCCTCGCTCGGACGCTGCGAGGTTGCACAACAGGCTACGTGCAGCAAACAAGTAGCTCGTCAACACCGTGAGATCTCAGGTAGGAGACAGACGGGACGTACGCAGCGCTACACCGCTGGACGCCCGGCGCCACCGTTTGCTTTGCAATGAGGGTGATGCGCCGCACGGCCTGGGCTTGCACGAGCTGATCGCGCTGCTTGGCGTCGCGCGACAAGAGCAAGAGGCGCTCGAGATCGCGCTCAATGTCGCGCGCATCTCGCTGGTCGCGCAGTCCTTCGTCGCCGTCGTCGCCGCCCGTCTCGTTCCGCGACAGCAGCGCGACGATCTCGTTAAAGCTCGCGCCATCGCGATTCATGACCCCACGTCGACTCGGTGCAGTGGTGAGTTCATTGCGTTTGTTGGGTCTGAGAATAGCGGAGACCTTGGGGCGAGAGGAATCGGTTTCGTGCCTTTGCCCAATGACTAAGTTTCGAAACGCCGATTTAGCCACAACGGAACGCCTTTGCTGAGTGAAAAGCACACGCTACGAGCATGACCCCGCCACCGCTGGTCACGACGACGAGCGCCTCGGGCGGCAGCGGCCTCTTGATGGAGTTTCGCAAGAAGATTGGCAAGATCGCTGCGCCGTCCCCAACGTCCACACCCGGGACGTCGCCTCGCGCGGACGCGATTAGCCGTCGCGCCATGCTCCTTTCGCCGCGCACCGCTGGAAAACCCGCCGGTAGCGACCTCACGCACCGTATTGGGCGCTTCGAAGAGCACGACGCGCTGCTCCAGCAGCTCGAGACGCAGCTCAACGACATGCTCGCGCAGCTCAACAGTGCGTGTCGCGCCATGGGCAGCGTAGTCGAAGTCTTTACGCAGACGTTTCGCTACGACGCAACGAGCTACCGCATGGGCGTCGACTACCTCGCGGCCATGAAGCAAATGCGCCGCGAGCGCGCGCACCTCATGGAGCAAGCGCTGCGGTTCACAGTGCTCGATCCGCTCGCGTCGCGCCTCGCGCACCACGCCGTGCTCCAAGAACGCATTGCGACGTGGCGCCAATTGCAGCGTGACGTTGACAAGGAATCGAGTAAGAAAGTGAGCGACCCGACGCGCCTCGCTCACCTCCATGAGCAACTCGATGCGCTCGAGCGCGAGCTCGGCGAAGCCTTAGAGACCGCGACGAGCGCGACGGCCGTGCGCCAACAAGTCGATCTCTTCACGACCATGCGGCTTCAGCTCGCGACCTTTTTTTACCAGACCAACCACTCGCTCTTTTCGCGCTTGAGCGAGACGGAGGCGGAGATCGTCATTGGCGTTGGCCCGTCGCCGCGGTCGCCGGTTGCGGGTGCCGTCGCGACGCGGATCCGTCCTGCGAAGCTCGCAGAAGTTATGACACCCGAAGACGATGAGAGCAGCAGCTCTCCGCGCGACAGTAAAACGACGCTCAGTGCCGACGTTGAGGCCGAGAGCGACGAGTTCCGCGGCTCCATCACGCTCGAAGAGTTTGAACAGGGCGTGCTCATGCCGTTGTCGCCCACCGCCGCTGTCACAAGCCGGCTGGGAAATACGGGCGTTACCACCGCCAAAGTGCCAGTCCCCGAGCTCTTGGCGCTCGCGTCGCACCCGGTCGTCGCCGACGCTGGCCACGCCCACGACGACGACGACCACAACAAGAAGCGACGCCACCCCAAACTCCACGCGCTCTTGGCGACGACCGGGAGTAGCAGCAGCTTGGGCGACTCGAGCGTCTTCTCAGCGATCCGCAAGTCGTTCAACGACAAGTTCAGTTCGCCGCGCGCTGCGTCCGACAAGCACCACGCGGGCGTCGGACCCACGCCGCCGACGAGTCCAACAGCTGCGGCCGTCGCCCTACCGCCGGTACGAACGGAGACGTTTGCCTTGTAGAAACTTGAGCTAATGCGCGGTCGTGTCTTGCTGTAGCCAACGCGTCGTCGCGTGACGATCACGTCGGGCGAGTGGGCGAGCGTCGAGGCGGCACTGTGGAGTCTGGACACGGCACATGAGAGTCCGGACGCGCTTGTCGCCGTGGCACCGTCCCTCTGCGCAGTCCTTCACCTCGTACGTTTCGTATTGGAGGAACCAACACCGTATTCTGACGTTTGTGCCGCGTGTAGGAGCCCGTGCTCTTTGCGCTCAGCGGATTTCTCTGCTTCGCGTCCGTTGCGCGCCTCGCGATCACCAACCGCCATGTCCACAATCGCCTGCGCCAGTGCCCTGCCGTCTGGAAACGCTGCATTCGCCTCGGTGGTCTCACGCGCTCGACGCGCTCGAGCGTGTGGCTCTCAATTCTCTACGGCGGCACACCGTGGCTCGCCTCGAGCGCCAGTGAAAGCGCCGTCGTGAGCGTCCCGCCGACGGTTCGGTCGCGCGAGCAGCGCAAAGCCATCTACGAAGGGCTCCTCGTGAAGCTTGGGACGCGCATTGCCGACGGGCTCTTGCAAACGTCGTTTGACGAAGACGCCGACGACGTCGACACGGCGCGGCTCGTCGTGTGGCTCCGCGAGATCGACGTCGACGTCGTGCGCACGTGCAGCCGCGCGATCTACGCGACGCAGAACGCGACGCCGGCCGAGGTCCTCAGCAGCTACCGCGCGCTCCTCGAAGGCACGATCCGCCGCGTCCTCCGCGCCTACGTCATGTACAATCCGCGCGTCGGGTACTGCCAAGGAATGAACTTTCTCGTACGGTTGCTCATGGAAGTGTGCTGCGGCGACGCCGACGAAGCCGATTGCTTCTGGCTCTTTGTGGGTCTCTGTGAGCCCGAGAACGACCGCAATTTGTACGAACCCGGCTTGGCCGTGCTCCAGCCGCTCTTTCTCCGGTTTGAAGAGACCTTGGCGACACAGAAACCGCTCCTCTACGACCACTTGATGCGCGAAGGCGTGCCCGTCGCGGCCTACACGGCGCGCTGGTTCCTCACGTTCTTCTCGGCCTGCGAGACCTTTGACGCGAGCGTCGTGATCCGCATTCTTGATGCCTTTGCGATCGACGGCTGGCGCGTGATCTTTGGCATGGCGATCGTCGTGCTCGACGAGCTCGAACCGCTGCTGCTCGGCGCCGAGATGGAAGAGATCTTGCGTCTGTTGCAGTCACCGCGCGACCGCCTGAGCGACCGCGACTGGGTCGAGCACTTGGTCCGGCGCGGCCTCGCCTACAGTCTCCCGCGACGACTCTCCGGCACAGCGTAGGGATATACACACACCATATATTACGTACACGGCTTAGCGAATGTACTGGAACCGCTCGGGCGGAATGCTGAACGTCGTGCGGCCGTCGGCGCGACGCTCATGAAGCTCAAACGTCACGACCGCGCAGTTCGCGAGCTTCTCGGACTTGGCCGGATGGTCGATGTGGGGCGGGAAGAACTCGCGGCAGAACGCGCGGAACCAGTGCGAGTGGCCATAGACCACGAGCACGTCGCAGTGCTTTTGGGCGCACGCCCACGTCGCAAACGCCACGAGGCGCGCGCGTGCACAGCCCAAAACAGCCTTGTTCCCGTGGTTCTCCATGACGTTGAAGAGCTCGTCGCTGTGCTTCTCGCCCTGGAGCAGCGCGCTCGCGAGCGTCGGCGGCGGGAGACTATAGGCGTCGCTGATCGCGAGCGTGTCAATGTTGCGGCCGATCTCTTGGAGGCACGAGAGCACGTGGATGCGCTCGCCCGGGACGCCCAATCGCGCGGCCGATCCGATGCGGGCCGTGTCGATTGTGCGCCGGAGGTTGGACGCCGCGACCATGCTGTTGGGCAGCGCGGCACCGAGGTACTGGAGCCAGTGCGCGGGCGGGGCCTCCGGCTCTTCTGGCGGACTGGACGCGAGCGCGACGTGGTCGCTGAGGGCTTTGGCTTGGCGCACGCCGCGGTGGCTCAGCGGCGAGTCGATAAAGAGCGAGTCAAACGTTGGGAGCAAGAGCCACTCGCGCACGACCGCGCGGACGAACCGCACGAGCACGAGCCACGACAGGCCGCGGTTAAAGACGACGTTCCACTCGGACTCGGCGTGGCGCACAAAGACAATGCGCTTGGCGGTGGTCTTGGGGGACGCGTGGACCTCGAACGGCGCGGCGCCTGCGATCGCCGAGGACGGCCAGCGCTTGTCGCTCGAGAAGAGGAGGTGGAGGAGCCCGACGGAGAAGAGCTGGATCTTGCGCCAGACGTTCTCGAGCGCCTCGCACGCAGCGAGCCAGAGGCCGCGGTCCCAGCGCGGCTGCATGCTGGGTCTTGTTCTCTGTGGCGGTCAGGTTCAGTTCATGGAAAGCCACCGCAATACAAGCCCCTTCGCTTCAACTCGTGACAGAGCGATCATCACGTGAGAACATAGGTTATCACAGGTCGAACAACAACATATATCCGTTTCCACGGGGTTTCCCAACATATACAGTCGTTTCCCGTGCGTTGAAGTTGCCGCCACGATGGCCGATGACGCAACGGCAACGATGCGGCCGTGCGGGTGCCACCGCGGCCGCCCGTGCACGTGCGAAATGGGTACACGCGCACTGCCCCTTGCGTTTGCGTGTGGCGAGTGCATCAACTGCCAGCTCAACGCGCGCGCCGTCCAGAAGCGCCGGAAACCCGTGCGCAAGTGCGTCCAGTACGACGCGTTCGTGGCCGAACAGGCGCTCGATCGGCTCGAGATCGCGCCGGGATGTGTGCTCCGCATGTGCAAGCCGGATTGGGAGTACGTTGGGATGTATGCAAGGGGATTCGGGAGGGCTGACGAGCCCTGTGTCCTAATAGCGTCCGAGAAAAGTCGGCGTTTTACACGCACATGCGGCAGCTTCGGCTCGGGCTCTTGGCGCTGCGCGTGCATAGCGCCGTGACAATCGAACGACAAATGGCGCTCCGTAAAAAGTACAACCGCGATTTAGAAAAGACAAGGGCAGCGCTCGAGCGGGTCGATGCCCAGCGGTAGGGAACTGCTGAGATGGGCAATGAATTGTGATGAAGCTCACCCTCGTGGACCGCACACAGACATACGCCAACAGCAACACGACGAATGACAGCCGACGTAACGCACGTGGATTCGGACGTGTTTGATTCGCATTCGAAGCAGCTGATTCCCGCCGAGACGTTGCTCCCTGACCTCCTCGCGCGACTCGAAGTGGCGAACGAGACAATCGCAACCGAGGAACGCAACTTGAAGGTTCGTGGGCCGTGAGAGCTATTACGGCACGTTGCTGACATGGAATGTCCGTCGACTGGTCAGCTCGTTGAGGCGCACGTAAGCGATGTCGCGGTTCGCAAGCTCCAAGAAACGGTACGGGATTATCAGCGTGCGCAGCGATGGAAACGAATCTGGTGGCGTTTTCGACAAGATGTTGAGTGGGCAGCAGCGGTGGAGATTCAATCGATGGTCAGGATGGTGAACTGCAAGCCCTTGCTACCATTCTTGAGGGAGTTGAAGCGCGAGAAAACGAGGCTGGAGGCCGCGCAAAGAATCTGTCGTTTCTTCCGCCGCCTCTATGTATCAAAACGAGAGCAAGATAGAAGACGACAGCAAGAAGCGATACTCCAAGCACGCGCACAAAAGACTCGAGCTGCCGAGCAACTGCTGAATGCTGCTGCGAAAATTATTTGCCGAATGACACTATGGAAGTGGCGGGAGCGAAATCGTGAGGCAACTGCCCATGACGAGCGGAAGGTACTTTCAGCTGTGGTTCGAATACAGCGTAACTGGCGCGGGCTTCGTGAGCGGCTCAACTACCATCGTATTCGTTACCGACGGTTGTTGTCAGATCCAGTTCGCACACTGTACGACCGTTTTGTTTGTCATGGAGATTTGTGGCAACTGCTGTTTGAAGTGGATGCTGCGTTCCGACGATATGAACACCGTCAGCAAGAAGAACAGCAAGACGCCAAGGCGTTCGTGGCAGAACTTGTTCGTGACAAGCGAGAATATGAAGATAAGATGATGCAGGCGTGGTTCACTGCATCGGCGATGGAAAGTCCGATAGTTCGCGGCACCGAGAGTGTGGTGAGCGCATTTTCTCTTGGGACTGAAGTACCCGAGGGCTTTCCCCTTGCACAGGCGATCCTGCAGTCTCCCATGGCAAAAGACCTTGTCCATTTAAGCCCCAGCAAGATAAAAAGCGATGTGTTTCCAGATGACTTGCCTCCCGACGTCATTCGCCAAGCAACGTACGAAGGATACGGTGTATCGGAGATTGTCGCCGTTATGTAAGGTGCTGTTCTGATATTTCAACTTAATGGACTGACACTGACCGAGTGGTGACAGGCGCGGAATGGTCGCTCAAGGTAAACGGATCGATGACTGCAAGGTTGTGCTGAGTGCACTGCAAAGTCGAGCACCGCTTATGATCCGTCCATGGAAGCCTGAGCGTGTTGTTCGGAATGACCTGCAACCGCCCATTCTGTCCGTCAAAGCACCCAACAAGCATACGAGCAGCACAGCTCCAGCACCGAAGAAAAAGCTTCCACCAACCCCGGCAACCCAGTCACTCTTTCTGACCGACAATATGATTGACAATGTCCCAGGCGGTCTCATGGGAGGAGTCGATCGTCTTATGTTGGTTGCAGGATTGAAGTGCTTCGATCCAGATGCGGCACAGTGCAAAGGACGAGGGGCTTTCGTCTTTCGGTTAGAGTCATCTCTCGACCCGTGGCGCTCGTATACAGAAGCGTTCCCCCTCATGAAGGTCGACAAGATTGCGCCTCTCTCCCCCGTGCTGTCATGAGTACTGATTTGCTCACAGTATCTGTTGTTTCCAGATTCGTCGCGAACAGCTCGTTCAAGATGCTGTGAAGCAACACACTGCAAAGTTGAGGGAGAACAGATGTTTCACAGCTTTTGACATCTTGCACAACGTACACGGCATTGATGAGTTTGTCTCGTGGGGTATCCCACGACCACTTGTGATGGCCATTTACGACGTCATCGAACTACTTCACCAGCAGAGTGTCAACCGCAGCGATCGAAGCATCAAACGACAAGTTCGAGTGAGTGCACAGTTTGAAGCGTTTTTTGAGAGACAAAAGCGGCGAAGTGAACGGAACGATGAAGATATTACCTTACCAGCTTTGAGGGTCGCGGCGGCATCCGCAAGTACAACGTCTAATCTCGCTGATACATCCGCACTGGACGAGGTAGCTATTGCACTAGAACGCGACGTGCTTGATCTTCCGCTGCAGTCAGACGTCCTTGCCAGTGAAGTCCTCTTCAAAGCACATTTTTTGCTGTGTGATTCAAGTCAACAGCCAAGCAAGAACACCAACCAGCACCTTCAAGTCGAACTCTCCCCGAGCAACTACAAGCGATTTTTGTCGGAAGTTGTTGCGGCCCAACTTGCAGGGGATGCCGACTGCGTGAAACAGTTGGTGCAGAACCGAATGGAAACGGCATCGCGACTTGCCTGGGGATGCGAGCTGCAATTGGCGACGACGAAGTTAGTAACAGCTCGCGATCTCAAGGTAAATGCTCCACAGTTGTGTGGTGGAGTGGTCTGTAAATGAACTGACATCATTATGCGACAGCAGACATTGTGTCATGGAAATGAGATCATTTTTCACGAAGCACTTCGGCATGCGCTACAACAGCTTCTCTCATGCATTCCTGATGGCGGCGAAAGATCAATGGTCCGAAAAGCCGGGCATAAATCTGAAAAGCGCAACAACGAAAGCAGAGCCACGGGAAGAAGATTGGCTCCTTTATCACCGTTGATACGACAGAGCAAAGTCGCCATTGACAAGCTAGATGACGCGCTTCGCGGAATCAACATTCCCTCTTAGTTTGATAGCAAAGCGATGGTCGAATCAAGCGCGACTTCAACAAGGGCCAGCCGAGCATTCTCATCGTGAAGCAGGGAGTGCAAGTCAGTCGCGTGGGATGTGGAGACTGATTCAGCCATGGTGGAACGAAGTCGACTTTGCAGACGTCCCAACGACGCTTTGACAGCCTCCAACGTATCAGGAACTCGCAAGCCTGTCTGGTTCATCTGGAGTTCCAATGTCAGCTTCAACAGCCGCGACAGCACACAGTTCGAGCAACCAGACGCACCTTGTCGCGAATGGCGACAAACCGAATCAGACTTGCAACACTCGCAAGGAGATCAGCATGCATCTTCAGATCACGTTCCACCAGCAACTTGAGAAGATTGACGATGAGGACCGTCAATTCCGTCGACATTTGAGCTGCAAGAGACAATCGACAAGCCATGTCAGTCGCATAGTGAAGACTGATTCTGCCCTGTGTACGTACGCGGGAGCTTGGAAAGAGGCCCGGGGTTTGACCAAACACGGAAAGTGTCGTTTCGGAGTTGATCGACAAGAATTGCAGCAACATTCCCGTATGGACACCGCGTTGCAAGGCGCCAGATCAACCAGAATCTACGTGATGACAACGTCATTAGTCTATCTGTTCACACTTAGAGAGAGGAGCCTCAGGAACTCACCGGTGCTCGACGTCGACGACTTGAAGCAATTGACGAAAAACCGTCAAGCCCAACGCGCGGTCGTCTGCCTCGGGGGCCGACACCATTGCGTTGGATACCAGTTCTACCAACGGCGTAATCCAGTCCCGACTACGAAAGGCTGCGAAAGATTAGAGCAAGAGTCGGCAAAGCGACATTGGTAATATGTACCTGCTGCTGCCTCCACAAACGACTGCGCTGCTGGTTCTGGTACAGTGCTGGAAAGACTGCCAATCGCGAGTTTTCCAGGAGGACACTTGTCGAGCGCTTCCATGAGCACGACGAGGCCTTGGTGCTTGGTCTCTCACCATCATATTGTTGTGAGTCGGGCATTACAGCATCAATGAAGGACTCACTTACCTGAAGCGTCTGTCCCTGTAAGAGCGCGTGACCGACGGCGGCAACAGCGAACATGTTCGAGTATGGATTCGTCACGGAAACTGTCCCTCCAATGCTCTCCTCCAACAAACGGCTTGAAGCCATGACCACAACGCGAACGATCCCGACCGGCGACCACGAAGCGAACGCGTACTCGTGCCCCGATCCCTTGAGAAAGTACTCGAGGGAGCCACTGCGGCCAGCCGCAACGGCAACCGTGTGGACGATCCACGCCGCATCGTCGCCATCCTCCTCCTCATCCTCGTCCATATCGTCAACGTCCTCGCGGTCGCTATCGTCCTCGACCGGAAGCATCATGCTGCGAAACATGTTGACTTCTTCTCGGAAGCGCAGCGTCCACGCGATCGTCTCAACGCTGATGCCAGTCGCGAGCACCAGCGAAGCGAGGCGTCGACACGCGTCGTGGAGCGGACTGTGCTTGTCGTCCAGCATCACTTCGGATCGCCCAAGAATCGACAGCGCAAACGCCACCAGCACTCCGCGCTATCGCATGCGAGATGAAACGACAGAAGTACCACTGAAAAGGCGATGACACGACGCACCTGACGTGTCACGTCACTGTCTTCAGACGCGGCAACAGGTGGCAGCTCGCGCACAAGTGACTCAAGAAAGCCGAGGCAGACGGACACGGCCTCGAAAATACTCTCTTGATCTGTCGCATCTTCATACACATCGTCACGATCGCTGTCGCTGTCTCGAGCCGACGCGCGAAAGCTCTGCGCCAAGACGGCGGCGCACGCATCTTCGAGAAAGTGCGATCGCTTGCGCTGAATGTCGGCCAATTCTACCACCAAAACTCAGCGCTATTCATCACCGCGCCGTCTCTAGACATCTCTAAATCGTACCTGCGTGGATCTGCTCGAGGTGCCCGCGGAGCTCCTCAAGCGAGCCGCCACGGCGCACGTCGGCAAGCAGTGCAACGAGCGCGTCGCGGGCCATGATTCAAATGAGTTCATTGGCTCGTGTTGCTCTTTTTATCCAATCAAACGCTTCTAGCTCACTTCGACTCGCCCGTCCTCGCGCATCAAGCGCGCGCGACGCTCAACCTCCAGCTCACGCTCCAGTGCCATGCGGATCTCAAAGCGCTTGCGGTTCTCCCACGCGTAGAGCTCCTCGCGCAAGAGCTCATCTTCTTTTGCGCGTCGCGTCTCGGCCCACGCGCAGCATCGTCGAAGCCGCTCGCGTTCGTCCGCCAGGCGTGTACGGCTCTCGGTCGCGCGCGCCGTCAGGTCGTCAAGGTCGCGTCGAAGATTCAGCTCTTGTTGCTGAAGCCACTTAGCCTCTGCTACTGCTTCACGAAGCGCGGCGCGTTGGCGCATCCATGCATCAGCTGATACCGTCGCTAGCGCGCGCCGTCGCGCATCCCGTCGTTCGAAAAAGTGCGCAAACCTCGGCGTCCTCACGAGACGACAGCGGACCGTCAACCGCCCGATCGCTCGCTGCAAGACGCGCGCACTGGCGTCTTCTACGCTCCTCCATAGCTCCTGTCGATGCCTTCGTGCACTGGTGCGAATGCCACGCCAAAAGCAGCACAGACGCCACGCGCGCTCGATCGTCGCCACTGCGGTTCGTCGTCGCCGTCGCCGCCACGCACGAGCACATCGCTGAATGCGGATGGCAGCGTGTTGTTGCTTGGCACGACGATTCTGCGTGACAGACCAAAGGAACCGCTGGATCGTTCGTGCATTTCGTAGCATCCGCTGCCTCAACTGCCACGCGCGCCACTGGCGCTGGACGCGGACGGCCACCCGTGACCGCTGGTGCGCACGTCGTGTCCAATAACTCTCACAAAAGCGGACGATGAGCCGAGCTGCACGTGCTCGACGACGTCGCGTGCGTAGACGGGCGATAAATGTCCTCACAATGTGCTGGATGTACGCTGCCGCCACGTGCTCGAGTTTGCGCGCCATGCGCGATATCTCGCGCTGACTCTGGCGCACGACCATGCGTTGCTTGTCTTCATATTCTGCTTGCAGCCGCGCCAAATCGAGTTCCTAGTGCAGATCATGAGTCGGATACCTCGACATTGAGAACCAATACGATGTACCTGCTCGAGGGCCTTGTCTTTGGCGCGCGCTTGGCGTCGTTTAGTGCACTCGATGATCCGCCGCTGTCGCTCGAGCGAGTTGTCGCTGTAAAAGCGGTTCTGCGGCGTCCGTCACTATGGTTAAAATCCATCACAAGTCTCCGGAAGATGTAGGTGCAAGGTACCGCGACGGTCGAGGCAAATGCGGTGGACCGCGTCGTTGAAAACTGCCGCGTGAACTCGGTCTGCTTGTGCACAATGAGCGCGGCGGTCGGATCGGACGCGTCGCCCGTCATGGCATTGGGTCCTTCGGCTTGGAATTGATCATGGACGTCGATCGAGCCAAGGGCAAAAATACCCTGTCGTTTCACATGCCTGGCTCAATTATAAGGGGTCGACTCACTTTGAAACATGCTGTCGTAGATATCGTCGACTCTTTCGCTCGTGATGACCGTGCACGACGAAGCCAATAGCGATGGCGACTCAGTGCGTGCGAGCACATCGGCGACTGTCACGAATACGCCGAGACGCAGTTTCCGGCGATCGACGCGGCGGCCGACAACCGGCCGATTATCGGCGTCGAGTCTCGTCCAGCAACGACTCCAAAGCGCCATCCAGTCGGGGGAACGATCGACTGCCGACTTGCTCCATGTGCAGTCGAGTTTTCGAGCACGTGGCGTCGCGGCAGCGGAGAAAGCAGAGACCGACCGAAGCGTCTCGAGGTACCGCAACGACGCAGCCATCGTGTCGTTTTGTGATCCGCCGTCGTCGTCCACGTCTGCAACGTCGATGGGCTTTTGCTACTCGAACAATTTTATGCCGGGCGTCCACTTTTACACGTTTCTTGCTTCGAGAGACGCAAACGTGACTGGCGCACAAGCGCTCGATCCAGCAGACCCGACAGCAGTTGCGGGTCCATTGAATGACAATGACGACGACGAACGTCCGTCCGTAGTGTCAAAAACACCGCCGGGTCTTCGACTGTGGATTCCGGACACCGTAGTCTACGGCGAGACTGGCCGCGCAGTCTTGATCTACACGGATGAGAATGGGATCGTCCAACGATCCTCGGACGTGACCGACAAAATGGTGATTGAGCGACTTGCAGTGTCGTCCGCTGGCGACCTGGACCCGATCGTTGTCTGTAAGGAGCCGACACTGATGCCTGCAAAAAAGATAGACGGCAACGCGCTCGCGTACCAAGGCAATTTGCTTCGCCTTCTGTCGCCCGGCGAACTCAAGACGGTCTTGAGCAACGTGTCGTCGAGCACGAAATCCTTTGCGCTGCAAAATTTTGTGCGGTGCAACGGCTCCAAAGCCTTCGTCGTGCGCGCGGTGTACGAGGCCGGCAAGCCACCGTACGCGTGGATGATCAATAACACAACGCCGATGGCGGCTCCGAATCCGACCGTGTCGCAGGTCTTGCTGTCCCTCGGACAAGATGCGTCGACGGCCGGACCGACGCTTGCACGGTCTGGGAGTCTTGCGGGATCAACTTGTACCGTGGGGTCATCGTCCACGATCACCGAGAGCGACGCTAGTGCCGCACCGAACGGACCCGCCACTAGTCGGCAGCCAATCGCGACAGTCCCCCTAGTCAACCGCGTCTGCACAAGTGTGCAAGTCGACAAGGCCTGCACATTCATCAAGCTGAGCGAACGGGGTTGTACATCCGTTGCTGAACTGAATAAACGGGTACGTACCACGAGCTCCCCTTCTGAGGGCACCACTAACGATGACGATCGATACGGTGTAGCTTGTCCAGTTTATCGAACGGCGACTTCGTATCCAGCTGCAAACACTCGTTGCTGATTTCACCAAAGACGCCGACGGTCGTTGGTGGCTCTTGCAGGTTAAGCATTTTCGTGTGCGGCCTTCCACTGCCACAGCCAAGGTGTGCTACTCGCTACCTCGACGCCTTCGGACGCTGTATCTCGGGTATCGAGATTCGAGCATCGTCGAAGAGACGGCCGACTCGGACGAAGAGTACGACAAGCAGCGGCGAGCGGCCCAAGCGGCCGCGCAAATGACCCAGCGCCAAGTCCAAAAGCTCACCCAGTGCAAGTGCTGCCTCGCGGCCTACCCGAAACGCGAGCTCGCCTTCAAAATGACGCTCAAAATGATTAACGAAATGCTCGCGCGAATACGCTCGCGCCTCCCACCCGAAAAGTCGTACACATTCCTCACAGCGGCACTTGCGCGTGAGTCGCCCGATACGTCGCTTGCGTACGAATCGTGGAGCGTGTGCAGCTACTGTTACGCGATCTACGAGCGCGACCAGCAGCTTCAGAAGGTGGAAACCAAGTTTGCCGATATCTTGGGAGTACCCGACGTGAATGTGATGCTCGCGGGGCTCGGGAAACTGGAAGACAGACCGGTAATGGTTGACCCCACAGCAACTTCGACGGTTCTGCCGGCTCATCTAACACTGTGTCGGCTGATGCTGGTCGTCAATGGGATCTACGACATCCCACCTGAGCTGTACGACGCAGAGAGCCACGTAACCGATGCTCAAGGTGGTGACGTGTCGAAAAGGTCGAGTCTCCGAGCGCCGCATACAAGTGCTTCACATTTGTATCTTCGGATCGCAGCCTTTGGATACACCGAGTGCATTCGAGTCAATCCCACCGACATCTGCATTTCTCATGAACGAGCACCGAGGGGAACGAGAAGGCGGAGAACCAGCACGGCGAGCACACTCGATGGTTCGGACTCGGACGATAGTGAAGAAAGTGAAGGCGTGAGCGGATCCCCGCAGCATGGCCGCGAAGGCAGAAACTACTGGCTTCCGATCCATTTGATCCGATCGATTCACTTCTTCGCACCACGGACGCCGCTTCATGCCAAGTTAAAAGAAACGAGCGGGCTCACGCCATTCTTGAACGAAGACAACAGTATCTCGATCCAATTCATCCGAGCAACAGAGCCGCCTCTGCATGACCCACTGCCAGTGACTGTCGCGATTGCGGAGCGTGGCCGAACGCGTCGAACTGCGTTGCAGCCTCAACCACTTGGCTCAGCCTTCGCAGCGAAACCAGAGGCACCAAAGAAGTCCTTCCCTCCATTGGCGTCGAATCACAGCATTCTGTTGGGCGCGACGAAACTCCGGATGGCGCAGTTTCGAAGCGCGTACGTCACGAAGCTCGACTTCTACGCTTGCATGGCGCTCACCGGAGAGATGTTCAACATCAAAGGTAACCTCGGCTTGGAACGCGTTCGATACGTCGACACAAAGCTTCTCACGTCGCGCTATCGGCTCCGTGCGTACAATGGAGTGTACATTCCCGACGCGTCGTACTTGCCTTCCGACCCGCTAACGTCCGAGTGGATGGATTGCCTTCGTGCTGCAGCAATCCCAGTACCATACACACACGGCAACGACACCGGTGAGGAGACGCAACAGTCAGATGGACGACCAAACACTCGTCGCGACACACAGTCTTCTGTCGAGTTGCAACGTGGAGGCCGGATAGGACAATCAGGTTCGATCACGTCGTTGAGTGCGGACAACGATGATATGGATGAGGAGCTGGAGCACATGATTGAACACGCCAGTGGAGAGCAAACACCGTCTGGTCCAAAACCGCCGAACGGCGTTCTACCGTCGCCATCAGCAAACAAGGCACCTCCGAAAATGGATGTTCCAGCGATGAAGCAGCAACTCGTCCCTCGTGCCACGCCGTCTTCGCACGTCGATTCACAAATGACCACGCTCCTGAACAAACCTGTGCTTTCCCCACGCAGCCACCCTGCGACCCACGATGCACGAACGCATAAATCGAAGTTGTGGTCATTGAACATCCAGCTAAACCACATCCACAATTTGCAGTCTCGCGAGCGCCCGTTCTGTCGGTGGGAGTGCTACTACGAACTCTTTGGGCAGCGTCGATCCGCGGTTGAGAGATCTAGTACGACTCGTCATGGATCCCCACTCAACAAAGAATCTGAGATCCCGTCAAAAGAAAACGGCAGCGAAGACCCGCCGCCCACCATGACCGAAGTCGTCTTCAGCTGTACTCACCGATTCTTCCTGGCCGCGACGCGATCTCTCGTGGCTTCTCACATTCGATCGAACCCTACCATCACGATGCACCTGCGAAACGACGTATACTCGTCCACAAGATCGAAATCCGCTGGTGAGTTCTTTTGCAAGCTCGACCTTTCTGGCCTCATGAACTCGAGGGAGGTTGACGCAACGCTGGACGTGGTTGCCGCGTCCACGACTCCTCTACTCACGCCACGCGAAGCGGCGCTTGTGTCTCGGCATCCTCCGTTCCTCTCCCTCAGTGTCCAGCTATCGGAGCTAACAGTAGATCCCGAAGCCTGCGTCGCCGACGGCGAGTTCGTGCTTGTTGGCTTGACTGAGGACGGCATCCAAGTTCTGAAAAAAGTCACCTGAAGATACAATGTAATCGATATTCCCATAGACCGTCGAGATTTGTGTACATACGCCAATCGTAGAATACACTGAAGAACATTCACGAGTTTAGATGTCGGCTGTCGGCACCGCCGCCTGGTAGTTGACGGGCGACATGACATTGGACAGCGAGCCGCGGTCGGCGTACCCCGCGTCGGGAATGTATTCGTATGCTAAACAAACAAGACGTCAGCACCAATTTCCGACGTCGCTTCCAGCGCGTACGTACCTGCATACGTGTCGATGACGTCTTCTTTGGCTTGCACGACGACCCAGGTCACGCCGAGTTGAATGACGAGGATCGCAACGTGGAGTCCCGACGCCACGCGCGTGGTCGAGAGCCAGCTGCTGCCCTTGTCGCTCGCGAGGAGCCCCCAGTAAATGGCGCCTTCGAGCGACAGCACGAGGATCAAGAGCGACGCGCCGACAAGAAAGCCAATCTAAACCATCATCGTTCGTCAGTCGTGACCACACGCCAATGACGCGCGCGACGCACCGAGAACGCCGACGGCGACTTGTTGAGGATCACGATCGAGCAGAACGCGTAAACAATGTGGAGTGCGGCCGTGAGGAACGCATTGAAGCCAATGTAGGGCGTCTCGAGCAGAAACAGCGTCGCAATGAACAGCGCGCACGAGAGCACCTGCGGAACCCATAGGACCAAATAAGCCATCAATCGAACGAGCGCGTCATGGGCATTCCGGTCCTATGGATGTTTACGCACCAGAATCACGAGGAGCGACGTATTCAGCAGCCGTCGTCGCGACTCGAGCATCGTGGGTCGTGGGGACTTTGAGTGGCTTCAACTTGTCGGAATGACCACAAGAACACGAGAACACGCCTGGGAAGCGAGGTTTTACTATTAAACCTTGCGAGGTTGAGGCAGTGTCACGAGGTTTTTTCTGCAATCGCGTCTGTGTCGTTTCTGTGCTCCATGTGGCGTAGAAGTGTTTGTGCAACATCAGATCCGCACGTCGGATGCGAACGGATCACTTGAGCTCTTGCGTCCCCTCGACGAATAAGAACATCATGGCGGCGGCGCTGCGTGGCCGCTTTGGCTTTGCGACGCGCGCGACCGACCCGGTCTCGAAAGAAACCATGAAGCAGATCCGCGCGCTCGCGGCGCGGCCGCAGACGGGCGTGTCGCTCCAAGATCTCCTCGAGTTTGGCACCGACTGCACGCCGCAAAAGCTCATTAAATCGGCCAAATTCCTCCATTATGAACTGCCGGTGCGCTATGCCCACCGCGTGCGGAATTTAGAAGATCTGCCGCACGGACTGAGCGACATGCCGTCGGTCAAGCTCGTCAAGAACTGGTACATTCGGTCGGTCGAAGAGTTGTTGCACTTTCCCAAAGTCGAAACTTATCAAGACGAGCTGCGCTTTCGCGACCTCATCGAGTCGATCAAGAACCGCCACAGCGGGACGTTGTACACCATGGCCAAGGGCATTCACGAGCTCAAAATGGAGCTGTTCAAGTCGTTTTCGGCCAAGAACGACAGCGCCACGGCGCGCAAAGACCTCGGTGAGCGGTACTTGCGGTCGCAAGAGTTTGCCGACCTTGCCGACTTGCACTCGTTCATGGACTCATTCTACATGTCACGTATCGGCATTCGCATGCTCATGAGCCAACACATTGCGCTCCACGAGCAAGAAGAAGGCTGGGTCGGGTGCATCTGCGAAACGACGTCGCCTGCGGAGATTGCGATTGCAGCGATTGACACGGCAAGACACATGTGCATTCGGCAGTACGGCGACGCGCCCGAAGTCGAGTTGCACGGCCACACGGACTTTACGATGCCGTACGTCCCGAGCCATCTCCATCACATGCTGTTTGAAGTGATCAAGGTAGTACCCCTCGTTACAATGGATAGCGTTGGGCAACACTAACGCAGTTGTGTGCTTCTGTAGAACTCCATGCGCGCGGTCATCGAGTTCCACGGCGTCGATAATGAGATGCCGCCGATCAAAATCATTATTGCCGACGGCGAGTACAACGAAGACGTGTCGATCAAGATTTCGGACGAAGGTGGCGGCATTCCGCGCTCGTCGATCCCGCGCATTTGGTCGTATCTCTATACGACAGCCGACTCGGATGCGTTTGAGCGCTTGGATGCCCCGCTGGATTTCGGCGGCGACTCGCCGCTCGCAGGACTCGGGTACGGCCTCCCGATCAGTCGACTCTTCGCAAGATATTTCGGTGGCGATTTGCAAGTCATTTCCATGGAGGGCTACGGCACTGATGCGTATCTCCACCTCAAGCGCGTGGGCGATGCGTCCGAACCGCTGCAATGATTGAGCCTCGTGTAACAAAGTAATTTACGCCACCAAGAGCTCCATTAACCGTTTGTATGACAGTTAGTAAGGATTTCCGTCTCTTTGATGGACACCACTCTTGGGCCGCATGCCTTGTGCTCGCGATTGGATCCGGTGGACAACACCATTGCGGGCGATTGGTACAGGCACAGCCACTGCAGAGCGTCCTGTGGTTGGCGCCTTGCCGTCGCTGCCGACACGCTGGACATTGATCGGATCCAGTTTTGCTTGGGATCTGGGCCGGTCGCCTTGATCAACCGCGGTGATTGCCAGGTACGCATCTAGGTCTGCGTTGCCGCTGACCGAGTTGCTGCGTCGAAGGGCAGACGATAGAGGAAGTCCGTGCTGCACCGACTGTGTCGTAGCCGTGCCTGCCACGCGCTGACCAGTCACAACCCCGATCGGTGCCCGCTCTTTCTTCCACGCGCCAAACTGTCGCGCCAAATCTGCGACGGCTTCCTCATGCTGTCTTGCTTGTTGGTGGAGTAGCATGAGCTGATCTTGCAGTCCATAGAGCTGTTGTTGTTGCGTCGCAAGTCGCATATCGACACCAGACGCCGGATCGCCGCTCGCCGCATCGACTACATTGGCGTTCGATCCGTTGTCTGGTCGGGCGAGCGTCGCTTCGGTATTGCACTGGCTCTCGACGACTTTCTCCAGCTCAGCACGGAGCTGATCTAGTTGCTTCTTCTGGTCGGTCATGGCACGCATCACGGCCGTGTGCTGAGCAGTTGGAGACCCCTTGACACCTCCAACTGCCCCCACAGTTTCGGTGAACGATCGAGCGTATCGGTCAAGCGCGTTGGCAATATCGTCACTGCTGGTGCCGTCGTGACGGGGGTCATTGATCACCATCATTCGGATCACGTGATGCGAAAAATCTGACCCCAAGAGCTTTGCAGCTTTCTCAACGAACACTTCCACGCGCTCAAGATCAACAGGTTCTTCAGCTGTGACGGAATACCCATCGTTGAGCAGCGCAATGAGTTTTTCGAGATGTTGCTTCACGATCGAATTCAACGGCTGTGCGTGCGACTTGACCCACTGTTGCCGTAGTGCATGAAGTGTTTTCGCCATCTCGAGTAGCGAGACGCGCAGTTCGGGGACTTGACCAGCGGATACGTGGACAGTGGTGTTGTTTGCATCCCTGTCCACTGCCGAGTCGAAGTACTTGTCCAGATTCCACACGCTCAGAGCAGTCAGTTGTTCATTCGCGCCAAGCGCGCGTGTGGAAGGCTGCGTTTGATTCTTCTTTGCACCGGTTCTGTTTTCGAAGTCTCGGACCCGATTGCGCAGCCACTTGAGCTCGTTTTGGATAGAAATCACATCGACGCGCTCGACTTTACTCTCACAGCACGCGTACAACTGCAGGTTTGAGTCACGGATGAAATCAAAAGCCCGCTTGATCTCTTCTCGACACTGCTCCACATGCATGTGAATCTCCGTGACCCGCGGGTATCCGGCAAGCTGTAGTCGACGATAGGCATCGGCGAGCTCAGCTGCCGCACGCTTGTCGGTGGCCGATTTCGACACTTCTTTTTGTCGAATCTTCATTTCAATCTTGTTTTTCATGTCGTCAGGAATTGTAAATGGCTGAAGGTCGGTGTACGGAGGGCCTCCACTTCTCTGCCCAGCCTCCGTTCGGCCGACATGCTTGCCGAGCGAGAGCTTGTCACCCTCTGCTGTGCGAAACGTAAATTCAGCGAAGGGATCACGTCCTCCTGGCTTTTGCAGAGCTGCCAACGCTCGCGGGATCTCATCAAGTTTGAGATTCAGTTCCTGGATGCGTGTATCAAACTCATCGTGCTGATTATCGACTTTCTGGGAACGACGCTCATGTTAGCCACGGCATAATTGCTTCTCTTGGCAACTACTACGCACCACGTCAACTGCAGCAATTCGCTCGTGTTCGTCCTGGACGGTTGTCGTCAGGGTTGAGACTTGAGTCTTTTGGTTGTTCATTTCGTTGTGGAAGAGATCGACAACACTAGCGACGTCTTGCAATCGGGACGAAAGGGTCTGTACCTGCCCCTGGATTTCGGTAACCTCGCCCTTGATTTCATTGGTCCCTTTGGTCACATCGGAGCGAATCCGAAACACGTCGTTTTGCATCGTTCGAAATGAAGTCTCTAGGCGCCCGATTCGCTGGCATAAATGCAGTAGAATCGCCCGAGACGCGTTGTTGTATACTTCGAGTTCCTGTGTGACCTTGATCAAATCGTGCGGGGAGAACGATGCATCTTCTCCTGAAGGTGCGACCACGCTCTGATTCGCTATCTCGTCGGCCATGCTGTGCTTGTGCGCTCTTCTCAAGAGTCTGCCACGAGACGTCGGCAAGAAAAGATATTCTTGAATTGGTTTCGAAAGGCAATAACTGTCAAATCGTGAACGAACGAGTCACAGCCGACAGAAAATCCAAGCGTTGCATTCATCAAAGCAGAAGTGTGACTCGATCTCACCAGTGTAAAAATTAGAGCCAACATGCCCTCGCCTGACTTACACATCGCGAATGATGAGGTTGTTCTTCAGCAAGCTCATACGAAGCATGAGGTTCTTCGACTCAGCGGCATACTTGCGACCAACATCAAACGCTCGTTTGTACGTTGCGCTGCGCTTGTTTGGATGGTAGGCATGCAAGACCTGAGCGTCAAAGAGGAACCTCATTAGAATCGAAATCGACATGTGGAGCCAGCAATACTTGTCCTCGGGTTACCTTCTGGTAGCTGTCCAAACGAGCTTCAATCTTGCCGGCCGCAATCAAGACGCAAATCTCTTTCTCGAGGTCATCCGTTGCGGTGTTGAAGGTCTTCGCCATTTGGTGAAGATCAACAGAAAGGTATGGATGGAAGAATTGGACAATTCCACGGCTACGGATTTCGTGGCACAGGGACGTCACGTGATCGGACAAGTAGACGTCGACCAGCATTTCAGGCTGGAAAACACCAAGTACTGAATCAGTCGTCGCGATAGTGGAGCAGTCAAGCAGCGAACACATCCAAACCTTCGCCTTCTCGAGAGACTGCAGACAAACTGCATAATTGCTCGAGTAGAAATCGTTGATCAGTTCGCGCAGCCACGGAAGGAGTTCGAGGAAAGCCTTGAACGACGTGTTGTTGATCACCTAAGAACGAATCGGTGCTCCAAGTCAACATCCATCGACGTATACCGCGAATATTACTTCCGCCCGCACCTTGTCCCTGAGTTCGTCACGACGGAACGTTGCGAGCGCACAAATACCACCATACAGAGCAATATCCTCAGCGTGTAGCACCTATACAAGCCCTCATCAGACTGTCGTGTAACTTGAAGTGAACAACATGGAGACGCACCTCGTTGTACACGGCTCCGATTTCCACCTGGCACTCGGTAAAACGGTGCGCGGCTTCGCGATAGTTCTTCTCGTGGAGCGCCACGAGACCAAACACCGCCGAGATCTTCGACTTCAAACTATCAAATGCAAGCGAGATCGTGAGTTTCCTCTGCTGGGCATGGCACAGTTATGTAGTCAGCATACATCGGGTCGTTTTGAGAGGTCGCGACTTGTTCGAGCTTCATCAAGTAGCTCTTGACATGCGAGTAGTTTTGCATGTGAAGACCCGCCTACAACAGACAGTGCCGACTGGTAAGCCACTGCATTCGTCCCTCCACTCCCGTGCAGAGTACCTTGATCACGTTCAGGCACATCTCAATAATGTGCTTGTCGGCCGTGCAGTAGTCGCGCGCCTGCGTGAAGCTTTTGAGCGCGGCTTGGAGGTCGCCGAGCTGGTAGTAAAACTCGCCGAGATCATTGTAGCCCATCTGTCCAACATCCCCATCAGATACAGTCCACAGCATACCCCTAGTGCCCCAGACCGTACACGAATGCTCTCCTTGATCATCGTCGACTTGTACGAGTTGAGCTCCTGCTCGAGCCGCTCGTGCTGTTGCGACGCGCTCAGCTTGGTGCTCTCGACGTGCGCGTGGTCGACGTTCAGCACACTCTCGGGGACATCTTCACTCGCAGCTGCGGCGGCTTCGGCGACTTCGAGGTACAGTTTCATGTTGAGGCCGTTCTTGAGGTCGCGAAGGAGCGCTTCGTGCGCGTCGTGGCGCAGCGCGTCGCTCGATTTCGCGAGGAAGAGGAGGCGGTTGATGCGGTTACGCCCGCTGTACTTGGCCGCGTACGCGTCGACGTCGAAACCATCAAAAGCCGTCGCCATGGCGCTCGCAGGTTCAACCCTGATGAAAGATGAATGCAAGGAAAGGGATACAGAGTAACCCCATTATTCTGTACCCACGCGGAAATGTACCTCACCAAACCTGGAAATGGAACTGGACTACAGAATACGACGGAAAACAACCCACGACGCAAAACAACGCCAGGTGAAATAATCGGTCCATCCACTCTGGCCAATAGAATGCCTGTATTGTGTTCTATGTGGACTTTTTGTGCAATTTTTGCACTTTTCATGACCCTCAGGTCCAAATTTAGCAAATCAAATACCGCTGAAATTATATGACCCTAGACAAGGGAGACGTTTTTTCCTATAAAAACCAAAACGTACCCATGGCGTTATAATCCGTCGTATTCTGACCTGGTTTTGGAACTTTGGAGAACTTTGTGCCCGTCGGCATTTCGGATGGCGGTCAAAAATCCGTTGATTGGCAAGTTCAAGGTCCCGTCGACGAACGCCCATGAGTTCTGCGCTCGTGCGCGTCCTGTACCAGTGCGTCACGGCAAAATCCATGGCGATGAGGTGCATTGTTTAATCCGATTGTGGCTGTTCTCAGATCGCTGTTGCACTCGGCGCGACAGCTCGAAAAGGACGTGAACAGCGGCCACACGCTCTACAACGCCATTCGATCGGGCGCAGTTGACTCGTACGAAGGCGTCAAGTCAGACTGGCAGCGTGAGCGCCGCTACGAGAACCGTCTCCGCGATGCTCAAGTGATTCAGCGGTGGTCCAAGCGGCACATGACGGCCGCGACGCTCGTGCGCACACAGTTTGAGAAGCCCCTGGACCCAGACAACAGACTCGCTCGGCATCATCGACTCAACCAAGGTGCGCGCGATTATATCAAACACTCTGAATTGCCATTGATTTGACACGGTTTTCTACGTGCCCAGCGTTCGACGCCTTGCGCGAGATTGACGACCAAAATGCCCTCGTTCGCGACCTCGTTGCACAAGGAGCCTTCAATCCCAAGGTTGCATCCTCTTGCTTGTCGGCGCATGATCCACATGAACTGATGATATCCATGTCTCTACAGCGCCGCTCACCCAATGTAGAGTTTCGAGTGGGAGATATCGTAGAAGTCGACGAGGTGGGAATCGGCGTAATCGTCGCCTGGAGCGAAGCCAGAGCCCATGCGTACGGGCAGCTCCATGTAACGTACGACGTCCTTCCAGACACTGCGTACCATAGGTGAGCATCTTGTGAAGAAGAACATTGCCGCAGAAGGAACCTCACCATGGTGCTGTTGTGTTACGTAGTGATCGTACCCGCTTGCACCGCGTTCCTCAGAGCGAGATTCGTCCTGCGATAGACCCTAAGGTGCGTCTTTGGCTCTTTGTATTGTGCGCCGTGACTTGTACTAACGTAGCGCTGCAGCCGGCGCAACATCCGTCAGTGCTGGTGTACTTTGATGGTTTCGCAGACGGACGGCATATTCCATGCTCGGCCTTAGCCCAACGGTATCCCGATGACGTCCAAGCCGGAGAGTCGAATCCTAATTCCTCTATCCCAGCGGCGCCATCGATCTTACAATTGCAGTTTGCTGACGAAGACAAGCTGATCGAGTACCTCCGCTGCGACGACAGCACAGTTGTGCAGTTTGCGACAGCCGCATTAGAGGGAAAGTACCTGAGCGAGTGCGGTGACGAAGCCCAACAACAAGTCCGCGAAGCACTGAAGCAAATGGACCGGGGCGATTTAGCGCGTGCAAAAGAGACGCTTTTGGAGCTGGTCGAGAGGTACCCTGATTACGCGTACGGATGGAGCAAACTCGGGAGTGTTGAGCTCAGGGCTGGTGAGTCACTCTGTCTATTGTCTCATTCTTGCGCTCAGGGCTCACACGTGGGCCATTTGATAGGTAATTCGGCCAACGCGTTGAAAGCCTACGAGCGAGCTGTCCAGCTCAAGCCGCACATGCTGGATGCACTGGCTGGCATGGGGACGAGTGCAACGCGACTGAGACGATGGCACGTCGCCCACCGCGCGGCAATGCAATTGCTGGCGACACAGCCAGACAACGAAAGCGCTCGCTTGCTGCTCGACAACGCTATCTTGTCGTCGCTATAGAGGAAACCGCCGTGGCCGCTGCCAGAGAACAGGATGATGTTGCCCAGGCATTTGGTGGTCCGATTCGTTTGTAGAGGTATCCGAAAGACCATCGCTACGACCAGGGGCGATTATTGAAGCATTCAATACAATCATAGAGGTATATAGTTCCTAACGTGGTTCTGCATGTTACAGTTCGTTTCATGTGTCAGATTGATCCCACAAAGAACGATCACGATGGCCGACGACGACGCGCGACTCAACGCCGCTGTGCAGGCGCGCATTTCCCAGACCAAGTCGCTCATTAACCAGCGACGCAACGAAGACGCCGTGCGTGCGGCGCTCGACGATCCGCCAGTGCTTGCCAAGTCGGACGACATTAAAGACGCGAATGCCCAGAACGTGCTCTCGGCGCTCGTCGCGTGTAACAAGGGCGAGATGCAGCGCGTGATCGACTCGCTCTCGCCTGAGCTCGAAGACAACCTCATGAAGTACCTGTCCAAGCTCGTGGGTCTCCCGTCCCAGAGTGCGACCATTCTCGAGTGGCACCAGAAGCTCGCGGCGAAAGCTGGTGCCGGCTGCATTATGCGTGCATTCACGGACCGCAAGCAAGTCTAACCGGACGAACCAGGTAGTTTAAAAAGAACTGGAGATGTCCCAAGCAATCAATTCACGTCTTTGCTTGATCTGTTTCTTTGAGAATCCGCAGCGTTGTTGCAGAATCGCAAGATTTATGCAAATTCGAAGCATCAAAGTCTGTTTTGGCAAGACGAAGACAGTCTACGGCCGTTAGAACACCAGCGCAGATCACAACTCAAGACTCGAGCGCATTGTGGTAGCGAGTCCAGAATACCATGTTGTTGAAGTCGCTTCAACATCACACTACGTAGCAAGCACATTTGCAGTGTGCTCCACTTGGCGCATCGTTCCGTTATCGATAACTCTATCACGCTACAGTCGCTGTAGTCGATCCTTATGTGTGACGTGAGCATTCCGCACGGCGCGTTGTCGTAGCTTGGAAACCTGTCGCAAGTCGAGGCACTACGCAATCTCAGTTCCATCCATAGCGTCTCGAGGAGGAAAGAGCCAACGCACCAGGCACGGCGCAGCGTTGGCTGGGGACAATCCTCAGAGTTTTACTTCTTCGGTCTCTTTGAGAAAGCGACGTATCCGTTGCATTGTTCCGTCATCCGCGAGCGCTGTGAGGTCGCGGACAATCGTAAGGTGATTGCGATCTGCGATTGTATCGGTTTCGACTCGCGTCTGATCATCACATCTCACATGTCAGTACGTCATGAGTCAGATGTGACCGACCGATCTGTAACGCACATTGCCACCGTCCGCGAGCCACGTCTCGAGCTCGAGCGCGTCTTCTTTGAAATGGAAATCTTCTTCGGCGTTCAACAATAACGTGGGAGTATGGTAAAGCGGCGATTTGTCACCGTGTCGCGTTAACACGGTCGTGATCGAAGCTTCTCGCCACCGATCCACCCGGTCGCCAAACGCTGGATTCACCTATATATGCAGTTAGAACTCTCCCAAGCACACAAACCAGGGTTGGAGAGTTTACCGCGAGCGGCCCATAGAAACGTGCGTTGGCGAGACGTACAATGTTGTAGACGCCAGAGATTCCAACAATACCTTTCACAATCGAAGGATCCACACCAACATGGGCCAAATACTGTGGGTCTCCGACGGCTTGCATGATGAGGTGGGCACCAGCGCTGTGCCCGATCAGCACAAAACGCTCGGGGTCGCCGCCAAACTGCACACACCGCACCGTCAAAACACTGTTACCGCGACAACTAATGCGCAGACATCGTTTGTACCGTCGCAATATTCGTGTGTAGCCATTGAATTGCGGATGCGATGTCTCTTGTGTGCTCGGGATGCATGACCTATTGCGAGAGGCGTCAGTGTCTGAAGCCGAGAAAGTGCAGATATGCTTCCCACCTCTGGCGACAAACGATAGTTGAGGCTCACACCAATGCACCCAGCACGCACAAACACGCTGTCAATCCCGTCGTTGAAGACGCCAGCCTTGTCGCCTCGCTGCCACGAGCCGCCGTGGACAAACACGCACGCAAGGAGTTTCTTGCCAGCGCTTTCGCGGCGATTGGAGACGGAAATGTCCTACAGAGACGGCGACGAGTGAACACAGCGATAGCACTTCTCATTGCACCAATATCCCGTACCAGAACTTGCTTGGGGTGGTGCTGGAGGGCGACGTAAGGGACGTCCTTCCACGCATTCTGCGTCGCCGTTGCCACAGACCGACGGAGCATCTTCAAGCTTCGCAAGTGGACTAAGTTCGCATGGTGGCCGCATCAGGTCACGACAATCTGAACCTGATGAACGAACCTAAGGGACTCTCCTAAGTTCGTTCCACAAAGCACGAAACCACACCAAAGGAAAATGGCGCGCGCAAATGTACGTCGCGCTGCGACGCGCCATTGGACGTTACGAAGGGATCTGGGGGCTGACTGTATGATGTGATGACGTATACAGCACCGCGCGTCGATCCAGTTCGCGAACGCTCACAGCGATGGCATCTGGAGCACGTTCTGGACAGCCAACGACAAGATCCTCTCAGGCTCGGTCGACGAGGTCGCCAAGTCCTGGTGCGTCCATAAGGTACCTCTCTTCAATCTTGAAACACTGACTCGTCGCATGTGCGTACAGGGATGTGACCAAGGACTCGATCAGCGTGGGCCACCAGTACCCTGGGCACGTGCTCGGGACCATTTCGATTATTGGCAACAAGGCTGGCACGCGCGCGGTCACGAGCTCGCTCGACTGCCAAATCCGCGTGCTGAATCTCAGCGACGGCTCGATCGAAAAGACGATCGATACGGGCGCTGGAGAGTTGTGGCAGATCGCGTACAGTCCGGACGAGACCAAGGTCGTCACGGGCAGCCAGCAGGGCAAGATCAACCTCGTCGACCTCGAGAGCGAAAAGATCACGCAAGAGATTCCGACGCAGGCCAAGTTTGTCCTCAGCGTGGCCTACGTGAGTTCCTGTTTGCTTGAGATTGGCGTGGTAGTTGTCTGATGAGTGACTGCAGTCTCCAGACGGCAAGCAGGTTGCGTGTGGCAGCTTTGACGGCGTTGTCGGCGTGTACGACTTGGAAACGGGCGATCTTGTCCACAAGTATGAAGGTACCTTTCGCTTGGACTCGACAGCCACACGCAGTGGTTCCCTGATGCTGTCAATGATTGGTAGACCGCTCGAAGCCTGTGCGTTCGATCTCTTACTCGCCTGATGGAATGCTGTACGCGGCGTCGGACGACATGCACATCAACGTCTACGACGTGTACGTATGGAACGATCGTTCGGAATTAACTCGTCACAGCGGACTGACTTTGACTGTAGTGCCCAGCAGAACGCGGTCGCGACGCTGTCGGGCCATATCTCGTGGGTCTTGAGCGTTGCTTGCTCGCCCGATGGACGCCACTTTGCCACTGGGTTCGTGATGTTGGGTCGAGGCTGTCAATGAACAAAGATCTCACGGTGTTTTGTAGTGGAGCTGACCGTCGTGTCAAGATCTGGGACATTGGCAGTCGACGCTGCCTCTCGACGTTTGACACGCACACTGATCAGGTGCGAGATGTTTCATCATTGCTTGCGCTATTGCCTGCTTACGCCGCTCCATTGTATTGCAGGTCTGGAGTGTGGCTTACAACTCGACGGGCAGTCGTCTCGTCTCGGGCGGCGACGACGCACTTCTCCAAGTGTACGAGACGGGCGTGGCTCCGTAAGTGTGTGGAAATCACCAACACCAGAACGCCCATTTCGCAGCAACAATTTGCGCATAGAGCAAGCAAACATTTGGACCTTTCATATCATTTGATTGGCTGAAAATCTGCTTTTGCCTCTCTTATTGGTTGAAAGTCAAGTAGATCACTTGGAACGCTCATTTCAGCCTCGACAGGGAGTTCGGGAGACTCGACAGGGGGCCACGTGCGACACAATCGCGATGGCACAGGGAAGTCACGGGCGCTGGGGCGCGACGCGGCCGTCGTCGGCGCTCACGACCGAAATGACGCTGATCCTCGCTGCGTTCTCGACGCTCGCTATCGTCGTCCTCGTGCTGCGCCTGGCGATTGCGTTTTACGTTGGCGCGACGCGTCCGCCCAAGGCGCTTCTCCAACGGCGCCGTCGCGACCTCAAGCGACCGCTGCGTGTCGCATTTGTGCACCCGGATTTCGGCATTGGCGGCGCCGAGAACCTAGTCGTGAGCGCTGCGATTGCGCTGCAGAAGAAAGGCGCTGAGGTCACGATCTTCACGGCCCATCACGACGTCTCGCACTGCTTTGAAGAGACGCGCGGCAACGGCCCGCTCGTCGCGTGCGTGCGCGTCCACGGCGACTGGCTCCCCAAGACCATTGCTGGGAAAGGCTATGCGTTTTGCGCCATCTTACGGGTCCTTTACGTTACGCTCGTGATCGGCACGCGCCACGCCGACGACATTGACGTGTTCTTTGTCGACCAAGTCTCGATCTCGATTCCGTTCCTGCGCTCCCTCGGCAAGCCCGTTCTGTTTTACGGCCACTACCCCGACAAACTGCTCGTCGTGAAATCGTCGTCGCCGCTCAAACGTCTGTATCGCTACCCGCTCGACACGTTGGAGG
Organism: Pythium inflatum; assembly: GCA_023336345.1. Classification (NCBI taxonomy): domain Eukaryota; phylum Oomycota; class Peronosporomycetes; order Pythiales; family Pythiaceae; genus Pythium; species Pythium inflatum. Next base: position 112,649 of record JAADWR010000002.1, on the reverse strand, counting down.
AGATCACGACCGCGTGCTCGGACGCGATTCTCGTCAACAGCGCGTTCACGCGGAGCGTCTTCCAGCGCTCGTTTACACGACTCGCACAGCGCGACCTCGGGATCCTGTATCCGCCTGTTGACGTCAGTGTCTTTGAACGTTTTGAGCCATCGATGTCGCGCAACCTCTTGCAGTTTGTGTCGCTCAATCGCTTTGAGCGCAAGAAGAACGTCGCGCTCGCGATCCACGCGCTCGCGAAGCTCAAGGCGCTTGTTCCGGCCGACGTTTTTGATGGAGTCAAGCTCGTTGTTGCCGGCGGCTACGATCCCAACAACACGGAGAACATTGAGCACCTCGAAGAGCTCAAGATCGAGGTGGCCAAGTTCGACCTCGCACGCCACGTCGAGTTTCGCACGTCGGTGAGCGACCTCATGAAGAAAGAACTCCTCGCGACATCAGCCGCAGTGCTATACACGCCCGACAAAGAGCACTTCGGCATTGTCCCCGTGGAAGCCATGACGTGTTCGACGCCCGTGATCGCCGTCGCGAGCGGTGGACCGCTCGAGTCGATCAAGGACGGCGATACGGGCTTTCTCTGCAAAGACGAACCCGAAGCGTTTGCCGCCGCAATGGCGAAAGTGTGCAGCGCGACCAATGCCGAGCGCGTCAAGGAGATGGGAGAGAAGGGGAAGAAACGCGCACGCGCGCTCTTCTCACTCGAGACCTTTGCCGACTCGCTGTTTGCGTCTGTGACAGACCTCGTGCAGCCCGCTTCAGAGTAAACATGGACGCTTCGTTAACGCATATAAATGGATGGCCACATACACTACACAAGCACACGCTTACTGGACGCTGCACGAACCCGAGCCACATGTTAGTCGCGTGCAAAACCATGCACCACTCGAACGCTCGCGCTCGCGCCGTCGCTGCTCGGCTTCGAGTTCGCGACAATGCGTAATGTACTTCTGCAGCATCGGCGCGTGCTCGTAATAGTGCTTGGAATCAAAGCTCGTGGGCCGCACGCGGTCGCGGTTCATGAGCTCTTGGAGCGGTAGCGTGCCGCGGTCGGCGTGGCGGTCCTTCGGGTTGATCTGCGGGAGCTTGAGGTACCGGCAGATCGAATTGCAGCGATGCGACGACAAAAACTTTTGAAACCCGAGCACGCCCAAGTTGCCCTTGCCAAAGTCGTGGCCATTGAGCGTGTGGATCTGTGGGTCTGTGTACTTGTCGCCGACGCCTTGGATATCAACTGCGAGCACTTCGTGGCCCGACGCTTCGTACGTAAAGTGCGAAAACGCCTGCGGCGTGTTGCGCTCGTCATCGCTCACACTCCCAAAGTTGTTGTTGTGCTTGCGGTAGTCGCCCGGGATGTACTCTTCGACGGCACAGAGTACGCCATCGCGCTCCGTGAGTTCGAGCACCCACGCCTGGAGAAACTCGACGCGCTTGGGCGGGTGGTACGAGTTGTACATTTTGGCGTACGACGCACAGTGCGCCTGGAGCTCAATGTCACGAAAGTACGTCTGTGGGTCTTCGTCCGGGTCGATCGCGACTTTGGCCACGTAGCTCCCGTCAAAGTGCAGCTCGTTCAAGTCTTGCAAGTGGTACACGATGCGCAGACTGCCCTTGCTGAACGGCGTTTCGTCGAGCGCTACGTACACTTGGGACGTAGTCCACTCGCGCGTGTCATAGTCAAAGACGTGTTTGGTCGCGATTTCCGGGACAACGTGGCGAAAGTCAGGGGCGTGTGGGACAATCAGGGGTACGCCTGTGCATGCATCGAATACACAAATAAATTAGTACCAATGCAGAGGTGGATTTCACAGTGTTCGTACCATTCCGAGGCGTGACGGGAGCACGCACTTCGGACCGGAGTTCGCTGCGGTGGGCGGACGACGCGTGCGATGCGAACGTGAGTTCATCAATGATGGCGTGCTTGCGGCTGGAGAAACACAGAAGCGCGGTCAGAACGACTGCATTACGCAGCACACACAAGCCTATCCATACCGTTCAAACTCTTGTTGCGACAGGAACCCTTCGTCCAAGAGCACTTTTAGCGTCGTGACGCGCGAGACAACGTCTTCCCGTACATTTCGCGTGCGGTCGACACTGAAGGCGAGACTCGAGTTGCTTGCTGAATAGAGCGACGGCTCGCTCTGTTTGTACGAATGCCAGTGACGAGGCGTGAGCGTGTCTTCACCGGCGCGCTGCTCGTCGCGCTTGCCTTCCAAATACCGCGTCGGGAGTGCATCATCCTCGCCATCTTCCCATACAAGTTCGTCGGTGTCCATTGGCGTTTCGTGACCACCATCGCGCTCGTCTTGGTTGCTTTGATAGCCGCTTAGTGGATCTTGTGGATTGAGCTGGGCGTTATACGACTGCCCTCGTCGCGGCGGCAGTGGCAGCGGTAGCACTGCGCGCGCGCTGCCGGTCACTGCATCGCGGTACCGCACGCGCGCGAGTCGCTTGTCGGTTGGTGTCGAGGTCGAGACGGTGTGGTACGCGTAACTCCTGAGGCGGTCCACGCGGCGCGACGCGACGACCGTAACCGCGTCGCCATCAACGTCGAGATCTGCGTCGCGCTCGGCCGTGCGCTCGCCTGAACGGCGCGGCGACGGCGCCAAGAGCCTTCGGACCGCGAGCATCGTTCTGAAATGGCGTCTGGTCCGCGACTTCAATTCTGTCCAGAAGGCGCTGGATCCACCAGAGCTCCTCGAAACTGGAAATCAGTGGTCTCGACTCACTTCAAGAGAGGTCCCATTGGTCCATAATGATTTCATCTCATTTGCTATTTTAACCAACGAATACGTCTTCATTACCTATTTAGCCAATTAGAATCCTTCAAATTATCGAAACTTGTATTTTCTTGTTCTGGGTCTTCTTCACTTTCTTCATTCACGCGAAGAATGGAAATGGATCGCTTTGCGTCATAAAGGACGGGAACGGCGGCGACGCGGTCCGGAGCTCTTCTTTCGAGTGCGTCTGGCCGAGCCACGGTGTCTTGAGGACGTCGCGGAGCGGGATGCGTTCGTCTGGATCTTTCGCCAGCATCCGACCCGCGAGCTCGCGGATCGACGGCGCGACGCGGCGCCATCGCGGATGCGCAAAGCTCACGTCGCCAGTCATGTTCTTGACCATGATTTGGTACGGGTCAGCGCCCACAAACGGGACTTCGCCTGTGACCATGTGGAATAGCACGACGCCGGCGCCGTAGACATCAGCTTCGGGTCCGTTGCGCCCGTCAAAGCGCTCGGGCGCCATGCAGCCGAAGGTCCCGGCCACAGTCCGCACGGCCGAGGACGCGTCGGTCCGTAACATGCTACTCCCAAAGTCGACAAGCTTGAGGTTGCGAAAGCTCCGCGAGCCGTCGGCGTCAAAGAGTACGTTCGCGGCCTTCACGTCCAAGTGGAGAATGCCGTTTTGGTGGAGGAGGTAGAGCGCGGGGCAGAGCGACGACATGACGGAGCGCACGACGGCGTCGGGTAGAAAGCCGTGCTCGCGGATGCGGTCGGCGAGCGACCCGCCGGCGTAGTGCTTCATTGCAATCGTGACGTTGTTGTCGCTCCCGTCCTCAAACATGTAGATGTAGCGCGGGATATATGGCTGCATGGCGTCGACGTTGACGAGCTTCTCGGTCACGTTGATTTCATTCGCGGCCTTGTCGCGGTCGACGCGCTTGAGCGCGTACGCGTGCTGCGCGTCGTCGCGGTCGTGACACCGATACACAACCGAGCTCTCGCTGCGCGCAATGCTCTCAAAACCCGCAAGGCTCTGGAGAAAGGCGGCAAGGTCGATCCACGTCTTGACGAGCTCATACATGCGCCGGCGCTGGCTGCTCGTTTCGAACGCCATGGTCCACGTGTCGTTGTGGCGCACGCGCGAGCTCGTGACGATCATGCCTTTCTCACCGACCGCTTGGATGGTCGTGGCGCCGTCGAGGAGCATGACGCGGATGGGATTGGCGTTCATGACAAACGCCGACGCGTGACGATAGGCCGCGAGGAGCGGCGACTTGGAGCCGCGCAGCACGAGCCAGCGCACTTTGGCCATCCACACGGGCATCATGCGCTGCATCTGCACGCGCGCGCGGACGACGTACTCACTCGGGACGACGCCGAACGGCCGCTTGCGCGACGCCACCGTTGTCTTGTGCTGTTTGAACTGCTCGACGCCCATGGCGTTTCCGAAAATGGGTGTCGCCACGCCAATCGGACGCGCTGCACGGCCGCTTTGTCTTAGGCTGGCGTTACTGGTTTATTGTAGCTCCTCCCAGAGGTTGTAGAGCTCCTCACGGGTTCAGTCCAACGCGACAGTTCCCGCGCGCTTGCCGCGCCGTTCCGCGCACCATATTCCTTCCAGGAATCCGCTCCGCGTAACCGCCACTTCGAACGACATCCCTCTGTTGGGTACTACACACTTGAAGTTTGTATTGGACACGATGCGATTTCACAGGGGAGCTAGGGACAATGGATCCACACAGCACAACACCAAGAGCTCCTAATGATGCGCCACTAATAGAACTGGCGCGCCGCAACTGGCGGGATGAGCGTTGGGTCCCACCGACAAAAGTAGCCTTTCCAGAGCCTGATCCAACAAGGGGCAAACGGTGAGCTCTCCCGTATGAGCAAGCTTCCAGCAATGGGCACGTACTTGATGTTTTTGGAGAGCGTGCTCGGCGCGAGCAGCGGCGCGTGCTCTGTCGGCGCGTACAGTGGGTTCGTGAACCGCTCGCTGCGGCTATTGACGTCGCTCCAGACCGAGTACACGCGGTGCTTGGCGAAGAATTCTTTCCTGCACACCAATGGATCAGATGCCGCCCAAATCAGAGACTAATGCTAGCAACCCACCGCTGGCGCTCGCAGTCAAACATGAACGTGCCGTACTTGCACGAAAAGACGTGGTCGGCCAACGCGAGCAAGAGGTTCTCGTTGAACTCGCACTCGTTCGGGAACTGGCGCACAAACTGCCACACGCAGTCGAGCCAGAGCAAAAACACAGGCGACCGCTGGTCGTTCCCAGCGTCACTCCGTGCGTGGCCACTGCGCGCAGCAAATTGGTGTCCAAACGCACACCATTCTTTCTCAACGAGGCACTGAAAGCCGCGCAGCGTCCTGTAGAACGGGTCAAGCATGAGCTCAGCTAGTGCGACCATCTGTGCCGTGCGGTCCCAGCCATCGCTGCAGTGCGTGAGGACCGAGACGCCATTGTGGACCGACTGCGCGAGCTCGACGGATGCCTTGAGGATGAGTCGGACGTGCCGTAGCCAGCCCGAGTTTTCAATCTTGCCGTAGAAACTCGTCGTCGAGTCGGACTCGCTTGAGCCTTTGCGAGGCTCGAACATTGACGAGAGCGACTGGAGGCTCTGGCGGATCGTGTGGATGTTGTCAATATTCATAAACACGAGCTTGGCGCCACGGTAGTTGGCTGGGATCTCCGTGCCTTTGCCCATGGCCTTGTTCCCGACCGCAGCAAGTTGGCTCCGCGCGTCCATGATCACGTACCGTCCAAAGGAATGAGAGTTGCTGCTCGAGCAGCAGAGCAATCGAACGAGGAGCTCATCTTCAAACGAGCGGTTCGACTTAAGCCCAACGAGCGGCTGCGCCGACCGACTGATCGTTGCGCCATTCGTGCGGTGGAGCCACGAGACGACTGGGAGACGATTGTGCGAGCGAAACGCTGCCGCCGACTTGATCTTGAGATCCGACATGTTGGCGGGCACAATCAAGTGTTGCGGATACGTCTCACACAGCTCATACCGCGGCGACTGGTCAATGCAACGCAAGCGGTCGGGACAATCGAGTAGCCCGAGGCGTCGATACTCGCGCCGCAAGTCGAACGGCACTTCTTCAGAAGGGGCGATCGTCGGCGCGTACGCAAAGCAGAATGCATCGAGCAAAGTCGCAGGAAACGCGAGGCACGTGAGGCACTTGTAAAGCTTCGAATAGTCCGAGTGGTTCGAAAATGCCAGCCGTGCAACTTGGGAATCTTTGCAGCGGATCACGACGCTGTACTGAGCATCGTCATTCGTTGTCGAGAACCCCAAAACCGCCTGCGCGTGGTCCATGGCCGAGGCTCCGGACGGCGGCGTGAGCATATCGGAGCCATCGATCGAGGAGATCGAAAGCACAGGGACCTGCCAGTCCACGTCGGTCGGACTCAAGAGTCGCGTAAATACACACCGATAGTTGGTGATGTAGAAGCGCCCACTGATATAATGGCCTAAGCACGACCCGTCTTGAAGCAGCGAGTACTGAAGCATGTTGGTCTCGACATTGGCGTAGCATAGTTCACCAGGCAAGAACCCGGGAATGGCCAACTCGGGCTGGGGTTCGACCACTTCTCCATTCGTACGGGGCGAAAGAAGCGACAGCGGGACTTGATCGCCGCTCTGTGGTTCGTCGACCACTGTGCAGTGACGAAACCCTATATACAGAGGTCGTGCAATCAGTTGAATATGGCGTTTCACTTCGTCTGTGGTCTTGCCAACGATCGGGACGCCATTGATCGACTCAAGGTGGTCCCCAATCTGAACGCGTCCACTCGTTTGCGCCTGTCCCGTGCCGCCTGAAGAGTCCGGTGCAAAGTCTTTGACGGCAAGGCGCGTCTCGTATGGATGCTTTGCGGCAGTAAGCACGATGCCAAGTGACCCAGCGCCAAACTCCACGACATCGACCCCTTGGGTATCGTCTTGTTCGAGAAGAGGGTCCTGAAGCACTTGTGCGAATCGGACCAGATCCCTCGCAGACTGTTCGTGGACCGCCGCGCTCTCGATCTCGTCCACATTAAACGACTGCATCAGGAGGCGGAGACACCCCGTGCTGTCGGCTTGCCGGAGATCCGGTGACATCTGCACAAGCTTGGCGACGCATAAGAATCGAAGCAACGGAAACCCCATCCACGCCGCGTCGGCATCCTTGTCCTCACTTGTCACCAAAGTCGGCAGCTTGGTCGTCCACTCGGTCGGATCCTTGATGTCTGGGTAGAGAATCAACGGTCGCGAAGCGTCTTGAATGAGTCCGTCCCAAACGTACAGCAATGCTTCGAACGTGAACTCGCGGGCAAACAACAGCCGAATCCACCGAAGACAGTACGTCTCAGGGACGATATCGAGGTTCTGCAGGTGGTAAAAGAGTTGCGGGTCTTTTTGTTCCAGAAGTTCATACTGAACGTGATAGCACAGCTGATGGAGCGCTGGCTTCTTGCGCTTCTTTTCCGTCGGTGTCGTGACGGCAGGTCCACCAAAGAGTTGGTTTGGGTCATCATTCTCCGAGCTTGAAAACAGTCGTGGCTCGAGATCACTTGACGAAGTGCGCGACGATTGTTCCTCTTGGTACGGCGTCTTGACAATCTCGTAGAACGGTTTGAGATACAGCATGATCGCTTCAAACACCAGAAACGTATCGGCTTCAATCGCGTCGGGAAGGGCCATGGCAGCCTCGTCATGCGCGATAATCGCTTGATTGAGTTTCGAGATGCTCGCAAACAGATCATCATGGTCGTGGGCATCACTCGACGCATTGTCGGCGCTGTCAAACACTGCTGGTCGGGGTTCGCGATCGAGCAAGAACGCGTAGAACACGACGGCCGCAACATCGTGCATCCCTTGACGGTACGACACATCGGGGTGCAGTTTGCACCACACAAAGAGCACTTGTCGGAGCACATTGAGGTACTTTTCGTTCTGGAAAAAGCCTTCGTTGCCCGCGGGGTACAATCGATCGAGGTCCGTGTTGATCTCCTGGAGCAGACTTTCCTCCGTGAAGAACTGGGACCAACTCGGTCGCTTATTGTGAGCTTCGTCGACGTTTTCATCGAGACTCACGCGCTCTTCGTTCTGCTGTCCCTCGGTGGCAGCAGCGGCCGCGAACGCAGACAGCGGATCGGGAATGTCGTGTGCGTCCATTTTGAACACAAACTCTGTCTTCAACAGCTCGTACCGACCGCGTAGCGTCTCCCGCGTCGACGCGTCGCTGATCCCGAAGGCCGCGGCCCATCGCTCGCCATGAGGAACCGCCGCGGCGTCTGCTGCCATCGCGACGACGTCGGTGCTTTTCGATCTTTCTTGTTTCGAAACGAAGTTGACTTTTGACCAATCACATGCTTTCAAGTGTGCTCATATATAGCCAATCATGCATTAGTATAAAGAGCCAATCACCGTCGCGCTCTGTTTGCCCAATCAGAACAGACAAGCCACGTCAAATCGTACTTATCTGAACATCGCAGGTTGAATCTCGGGGTGAGATGGGTGCCATTTCCCAAACGACAAGCTCCTCTTCCGCATGGAGAGCTACACTTCTGCACGCCACGAGAACTGTCGACGACCGACTGACTCACTGCGTCAGTCTTCAAAAATCCGCACCATGAAGAGCGACGCTGTGGCGCTGGACGTGGCGCACGACGCGCGCGCTGCGCCGGCCGCGGCAGCCGACATGGTCGACGCCGGCATCTACCGCTACGAGCGCAATCGCGGGAGCCACGAGTACTTTTCGCCCGGTCCGCACAGGTGTGGTGTTCACTGGAGACAAGAGCGTGTTCCATTCCACTCATGCATTGTGTCTGCAGTAAGGAGCGCACGGCGACTGCGCGGTCGGCGATTTTCAACCTCGTGAGCACGATCATTGGCGGCGGCGTGCTCTCGCTGCCGTACGCGTTCGACAAGTGCGGCCTCGTGCTCGCGATCGTGTTCATGGTGCTCTCGGCCGCCGCGTCCAACTTTAGTCTCTACGTCATTGTGAGCTGCAGCCGTCGCGGTAGTGCAACGACGTACGAAGAAGTCGTGCGCAAAGCGCTGGGCGTGCGCGCGGGCCTCGTGACCGTGACGCTGCTTGTGCTCCTCACGTTTCTCACGCTCGTCGCGTACACGATCCTCATCAAAGATCTCGTGAGCTCGCTTGGTGCCCAGTTTCTCTATGGGCGCGTACTCGCCGTGGCCGAACAGAATGTGCTCACGATCCTCTGCATCTGCGCCGTGTCGCCGTTCTTGTTTGCCAAGTCGATGGACGCACTGCGCTTCACGTCGATCTTTAGTCTTGTGTCCGTGCTCGTGCTTGCGATTGCGATTACGATGCGCGCGACGCACACGCGACCTCAAGACGCTGGATTGATTCGTGACAATGTCCCGATCAAGTGGTTCCCCGACTCGTGGAAGGATCCGCTCTACGCGTTCCCAATCATCAGCGTCTCGTTCCTCTGCCACTTTAACGTGCTCCCCGTCTACCGCGAACTCCAGAAACCCACGCGCCGTCGCCTCAAGAACATTGTCACATGCACGATGTTCTCGACGTGGGTCTTTTACATGGTCGTGGGCTTCACGGGCTACTTTTTCGCCTACCGCTCGCCGGGCGGCGTCCACGACGACATCCTCAACAACTTTCAGCGCGACGATCAGCTCGTGAACGTCGGGCGCGTGGGCTTGTTGGTCACGATCATGCTCAGTCTGCCGCTCATTATCCAGCCATGTCGACTGAACACTGTCCGACTGGGCAACTACGTCTTGGGGTTCATCCGGTCGGCCAAGTCACACGCCACGAACGAAGAACTGCGTCTGCTGACGACGCCGTCGTCGCAGCGTCACCCCGAGCGCGCCAAAGTGCCGTGGCTGAGTCCAACAGCGTTCCACATCTTGCTCACACTCACGATCTTGACAAGCACGACGGCGCTCGCGTTCGTCGTGCCTGGCGTCGCGGTCGTCTGGAACATCATGGGCTCGACAGTCGGTCTCCTCATTTCGTACGTGCTTCCGTGTCTGTCGTACGCGATCATCCGGAAGAACAAGCCGCACACCGACATGCGACGCCTCGCGGCCTGGTTCATCTTTGTCATCAGCGCGATTGTGTGCATCGGGTGCACGATCCAGGCCGGTTTGTCCGTCTCGGGAATGGCTTGAGCCGCGTAGGCAACGACAATAGGATACATACATCACGAATCTCTCAATGAACCGACTAGTGTATTCGTTCATGCCGTCGGCAGCTCGCCGCTCTCCGTCTCATTGATTTCATCGAGAAACTCTTTTGCTGTGGCGTCGTGCGGCGCCGCGAGTTCCAGCCATTTCTTGGCGAGCTCGACGTTCTTTGGGACATCTCCGTATCCCGTGCGGTACATTTGTGCCAAGTTGACCATGGCCATGACGAAGCCTTTCTCGGCCGCGCGGCGGAAGAGAGCTTCGGCCTGGAGGCTGTCTTGCGGCACGACGTCGCCTGTGAGAAAGAGCACGCCGAGGTTGAACTGCGCCGTCACGACGCCTCGCACAGCTGCTTGCTGGTACAGGAGCACCGCCTTTTTGACGTCTTGTGGGACCCCGCGACCTTGCATGTATAGCTCACCAAGCACCGACTTCGCCTGCGGATCACCCATTTCCGCAGCCTTCTGAAGCCACTTGACGCCTTCAGACTCGTTCTACGTGTTTCCACAGCATGAGGATCATCATGTAGTCAGACAAAGAACTGAGCGAGAACCGACCTTGGCGACGCCTGTTCCGGACAGGTACATATTGGCGACATTGAGGTACGCGGGTGGGACGCTGCTCTGCGCCGCCTTCAGAAAGAGCTCAAATGCTTTGCGTGGGTCTTTGCGCGTGCCTTCGCCCTTGTTCAGCGCGTCGGCGTACCCAAATGTGCCCCACTTGTGACCCGTGTCGGCGAGCTGTTGTACCACATCGTGAGCAGATCGTCTCGCCAATATATGTCGGTGGATCCCTTCGCACCTCACTAAAGTACTTGACGGCCGTCTTCGTGTCGCGCTCCTTCATGCCGACGCCGTTCTTGAGACACATCGCGACGCTGTACTTGGCCGCAATGCTCCCCATTTTCATGGCCTTGCGCCAGAGGAACAGCGCTTTTTGGACTTCTTCGGGATTGTCGTTGGCATTGTTGTAGATCACCGAGCCGAGGTTGTAAAACTGCCGCTCGGTCTCGATGCGCGCGACCATGGGCGAGCCCTGAAACTATAGGCACGACCGTCAGTGCCACTGATGTTCGCGTGATGTGACAGCATGAGGCCCACACCTCCTGTAGCGTCGAGCGATGGCCGAGCGCGCGGAGCTCGCCGAGCACCGTGTCCAGTTGCTAGTAGAGTCATCGTGAGTTCTCCGTATGCATTCGCACAGTGTCTAATGACATAAGCAGTCGTACCGCGCTGGCCTCGCGCGCGCGATCGACCTTTTTGCGGCGCCACGCCGTGCGCAGCGACCGGAGCATGATGATCCACACACCTTTGTGCGTGAGGAGCTCAAAACAATGCCACCCCCCATGAGTGACGGATCGACTGTGTGCCTCTTATCTCAGTGCATCCGCGCAAGCGTTCCTCCCCACACGAACTTTTCGCCACGGCGCGAGCAGGTCCATTCGGGCTTTTCCCCACATTCTGCTTCTGGTTGACGACAATGCCGACGGTCGGCGTCAAGCGCGACGAGCTCTTCGCGGCCATGGGCCAGACGTTCACGGACGACGAGTTCGACCACCTCTGCTTCGAGTTTGGCATTGAGCTCGACGACATTACGACCGAGCACGCGCTCAAGCAAAAAGAGTCGAACGCGAAAGCCACGGTCGCGACCGGCGCCGACGCCGTGGTCTACAAGATTGACGTGCCGGCCAACCGCTACGATTTGCTCTGCGTCGAGGGCATTGCGCGCGCGCTCCGCATCTTCCTCCAGAAGCAGACGCCGCCGCACTATGCCCTCGTGCCGCGCGCCGGCGGCCACGCGCCGCACGAAATCACGGTCAAGCCCAACACCAACGTGGGTGTGCACAGACAACCGCAGCACCGATAGCGAGACTGATGGAGTCGTGTTGTGTAGCTCGTGCGTCCGTTTGTCGTGTCGGCGATTCTGCGCGACGTCAAGTTTACGCAGGAGCGCTACGACAGGTACGAAATGATACCAAAGGATCGCCACCTCGGCAATGGGTTGACGCTGCGACTGTGTGTCTATTAGCTTTATCGACCTCCAAGACAAGCTCCACCAGAACATTTGCCGTCGCCGCACGCTCGTGGCCATTGGCACGCACGACCTCGACACGATCGAAGGCCCGTTCACTTACGACGTATGGAGACTTGGGCGGTGGGAGTGCTTGTGACGTGAGACTGACAGTATGGTGTACAATAGGCGCTCGCGCCGCAAGACATCAAGTTTGTGCCGCTGAGCCAGACGCGCGAGTTCCAGGCCAAAGACTTGCTCGACTTTTACCGCACGAACGTCGAAGTCAAGCACCTCAAGCCGTACACGGACATTATCTACGACTCGCCCGTGTACCCGGTCATCAAGGACAAGAACGGCGTCGTGCTCTCGCTCCCGCCGATCATCAACGGCGAGCACTCGAAGATCACGCTCAACACGAAGAACGTCTTCATCGAGTGCACGGCGACCGACATTACCAAGGCCCACGTCGTGCTCAACACGGTTATCGCCATGTTCTCGGAATACTGCGCGACGCCGTTCACGGTCGAACCGGTCAACATTGTGTACGAGTCGGACGCGTCGCCGAACGAGCAGACGCCCAACTTGAGCAACCGGTCGGTCGAAGTCCAAGTCAAGGACATTTACTCGATGCTCTTTGGCAAGCGCGAGCCGACCAACCTCGACGTCAAGCGCATTTGCAAGCTCTGCGACAAGATGCAGCTCGCGGCCACGGCGTCAGCCGACGAAAAGACCATTGTCGTCCAGGTGCCACCGACGCGTTCGGACATTCTCCACGCCGTGGACGTGATTGAGGACGTTGGTATTGCGTACGGCTTCAACAACATTCCGCAAACGATTCCTTCGACCATGACGATTGGTGGCGCGCAGCCGCTCAACAAGCTCGGCGATTTGCTTCGCGACGAGATCAGCCGCGCGGGGTACATTGAGCTCCTCACGCACGGTCTCTGCTCGCACGACGAAAACTTCAAGTTCCTCAACCGCACAGACGACGGCAAGAGCGCCGTCGTGCTTTCGAACCCCGCGACGATCGAGTTTGAGGTCGTGCGCACGTCCATGGTCCCGGGCGTGCTCAAGACGATCCAGAACAACAAGTCGATGTCGGTCAAGGACGGCCTCAAGCTCTTTGAGATCTCGGACGTGGTGATCCTCGACAACAAGACGGACGTTGGCGCGCGCAACGTGCGTCGCATCTGCGCGTCGTACACTGGCCACACCGATGGCTTTGAAGTGATCCACGGTCTCGTCGATCGCATTTTCCAGCTCTTGGGTATCCGGTGCTTGCTCGAAGACCCCGAAGTCGTGCAGAAGTTGCCCGAGTACTACGCCATTGAGGCGTCGAGCGAGCCGACGTTCTTCCCAGGCCGTTGCGCCGACATTATGTTGTACCGCAAGGACCAGAAAGCACGCAAGCTCGGCTCGTTCGGTGTGCTGCACCCGCAAGTGCTCGACAACTTTGAGCTCCTGAACCCGACGTCCCTCGTTGAAATGGACCTCGAGCCGCTTGTCTAAGGCGACGACGAGTCCAAGTCCAACAGCAGAGAGATATGGTAGGTAGAGTGAAGGCGGAGGCTCGCCTGAGGGTCGGCACGCAAGGGAGGTTCCTGTGGCGTGCCGGCCAAAGGCGAGTGGTATATTTTTCGTTTGGTGGGCGTAATGACAGACCCCTTCGATTTGGTACGAGGTGCTGGCGCTCGCGTTGTTTCAAAAATAGGACCGTCACAGAAGCACCACGGCATTTCATTCTCCAGCAATCGCGTCCTCGTAGCACCATGGCGCACGGCGGTAGCGACGCGCTCGACCGCGAACTCGCGTCGCTCAAGGAGACGATCGGGCTCACGAATCCGCTCACGTACGGCGTCAAGGGCGACTGGTACGTTTAGTAGCTGATCCTCGATGAATCTCTGTTGTTAAGCGTCACCATTGTGACAAGGAAAACCACGAGCGTCTTCCAGCGCGACCTTGCGCAGCACGAAGGCGCATTTTCCAAGACGCTCCCGACGTCGTTTGTCCTCACCGAGCCGCGCCAGTCCCTCAAGGCGTTTCAAGCAGCGGCCGACGCAGCAAAGTCCCCCATGAAGCCCCTGCGTCCACAGCCCCACACGCAAAAAGAAGACGGCAGCACCAGCCGACGCCCCAAGTCGCCGCACTCGCCCGAACTCGACGCTAGCGCCTTCATGCTCCAAAAGCGCGAGCTCACGCCGTCGGCCATGGTCGTCAAGCGAGTGCCCATGGCCAAGCGGTCGCACATGGACGGCGTGTTCCACGGTCTCCCGAGCGACCGCACACCGACCAAGACGACCATCCAAGACGCCATTACGTACACGGACGAAATGCAGACCATGAACCGCGACAAGGACACGAGTTTCCATCGCAAGCGCGACGCGTACTCAGAGTACGTCGAAGCGCGTGCGCGGTTCAGCAAGATGCACAGCGTGAATTAAATACACCTTATCATTCGGCCTCGTCGGTAAAACTATCGTCTGGCAGTGACGCGTTCTCGCTTAGCATGGCCTGGAGCTCGTCGGTCGTGGCCGCAGGCTCCGGCGCTGGAGACGTGACCTCAGGCGGCAGCACGAGCGACGTCAATGCGCCATACTGCTCGAACTGCTGCTGGGCCTCGTGCAACGCTGCAAAGAGAAACTCTTGATGGGCCTCGGATGCCTGCACTTCTCTTGTGCTCACGAACTGCGTGCGCGAAACCGGCGACGGACTGTTGTTGTTGGTCGGCGACGTGGGCTGGTCTCGGTCTTCTTCGTCTCGACCTTCATCAAGCCAAGTGTAACCGCGCGTCTTTCGAGGTGAGTCTGTGGTCTTCTTGGGTTTGGCTCGCGCGCGCACGGGCGGCGCACAGAGCTTTTGCACTTGAGTGTAGGGATTCTTGGCCGTCTTCTTCTCCAGGACCGCGTCGAGCGCACTGAGTGACGCACTCTGGCCGAGCGACCGCCAATCGACGTGACCTGGTGATCGGTCCTCGCGGTCAATGGCCTGCACGCCCTTGCGGATCGCCGCGAGCTGTTGTTTCTTGGTGCTTGAGAGCTCCGCGAGGCGGTCGGACGACGCGAGCATGTGGTGGAGCGGGTGGCCGTCGTCGCCCACGTCGATGCCTTGCTGGTGGTACAGTTCGCGAAAGAATGACTCCTCTCGGGCGTGAAGACTACTGCTGTTGCTCTCACTCCCGACAAACTCAGCCAACCGCTCAATGCGGTCGGGCAGCGTCGGTGCTGGCGGCAGCGAGTGGAGCGTCGAGAGCGACTTGGTCTGGCCCAACGCTTTTGTCTTGTCGGTCGGGTTCCGCGGGATCGGTTTCCACGCCGATGCCGGCGGTTTGGAGGTAGAGAGTCCTCCAGCTCTTGGCAGCGACGCCGGTGCAATTGCGATGGGATCAACGGGATCGAGTCGTCGTTTCAAATCGGCCACGTCACGCTGCGGTCGGAGAATCGCGGGGACATTCGGTCGTAGCGAGTTGATTTCGAGCGCTGAGGTTGTGTAGTCGGAGTACACGAGGCAGCAGGCTTCGCACACGGCCACGGGCTTGTGGAGGAAGATTGGGTCGTGGCGATGGCGCGTAAAGTCATCGACGCTGAGCGTCGGGTGCAAGTACTGAATCACGGGCGGGATCACCAGTTCCTGGGCGTGGAGTGTCGCTTGGTGCACTGACTTGGCTACGTCACAAAACGGGAGAATTCCAAAGCCGACGCCGCCAGCAGCAGCAATGAGACTTGGGTCTGGCGGCCACGCGATCGCCACGTGCTCGTGGTCATTGACGTGACGTCGCACAAACACAAGAAACTTGTCGAAGTGCTCGAGCACAGCCTTGTAATTGGTCGTGAGCATGCGGTGCTGCTCGACAACCGCGGCGCAGCTCGTGCACCGCTGAAATCCGTCGCGCAGTGGCGCGTCACGGTCGTCAGCGCGGACAGGCGCCTGTGTCGTGGGCGATAAATGGCTCACGCGGCCGAGCGAGACGTGCGGCGGGACGCATGCATCGGAGACCATGTCGAGCGGCCGCGGTACGGCCTCACTGGATGGGTTGTGGACTTGGAGGAGCCGCAGGGACGAGCACCAGAGGAGCCACAGTCGGTCCTCCGCGTCGGTCTTGAGGTGGAGCACCATGCGCGAGATGCGGTACTTGTGGTAGCTCACTTGCGTCACGTGGTCCACGACCTGCTCGCACAGGAGCTGGACTTCGCCGGGGAGCATCGCACCACGCACGGGCTCGGGACGACTAAAGAGCTCGCCGGCGCCGCCTCCGTCAAACGTCACGCCGCGTTCGTAGACACTATAGCGCGGATCGTAGAGGCTCTTGGCGTTGACGCGGCGCTCGAGGAGACAGATCTTGGGCGACCAAGCGGCGCGAATCGTGGCGTTCTGTGTGCCTTTCGGGAGTACAAAGCGCTGGAGAATGCCATTGTGCACTTTGTCGCGCGAAAAAAGAAAGTCGCGGAGCCCTGCGGCGTCAAAGTACTCGATATGCGTATTGTCCGGCGTGACTTGGTACAGGTAGCACGCGACAATGTCGGTACTGCTCCCGCCTGAGGGGATGTGCTTGCTGCGCTTGGTGAACGCGTGCTCGATCGTAAGGTTGGTCAAGTTGGTCTTGTTCTTCTTCTTGATTTGACCAGTCTTGAGCGACGTGAAGTACCACGCGGACGGCTGTGCGCCTTTGTAGACGACTGTGTGCGGGACGAAGATGCGCGGGCCCGCGTTAAAGTCGTCTTTGCTCCACAAAAAGTAAAAGAGATTGTCGATCAAGCCGTCGCCTTCGAGCGGTAGCGTCGTCGCCATGGCGATGTGAGGGCGCTTGATTGGAAGTTTGGGCTTGGGTCGTGTCCGAGTTATATTTGACTTGGTAGTCCATCCCTGGAATTGCACGATGGCCCCCACGACGCCTCCAACGCCTGCAACCCCCATGGCACTCGCGAATGGCGGCACGGCCTCAGCGACGTCGCTCCTCGCTGCGACGCGCGCGACGCCCGAGATCAAAACCCAAGATCTTCAGCAGGCGGTCGACGTGTACACCAAAGGCACTGAAGTTGCGCATTCGGCGACAGCGGTCGACGACTTTGTCCGTGCGATCGAGCTCTTTAGCGTGGCAATCGCTATCCGCGCGGACCAACCGCGCTTCTTCTTTGCGCGGGCCAATGCGTTTCGCGCCATCAACGAACTCGAGTGTGCAGCCCAAGACTACGGACTTGCGATCGCGCTTGATGACCGCACGGCTGCGTACTTTGCCAACCGCGGTGCATGTTACCGCAAGCTCCAGCAGCCGGCGCTCGCGCTCCATGACTTGACAGCGGCGATCGACATGGACAGCAAAAAGGCCGGGCACTATGTCAACCGCGCACTCGTGCTGCAGGACCACGGGTGCTGGAAAGAAGCGGTCGTCGATCTCACACGCGCGCTCGACGACGGCTCGGCTGGCATCCGCGTCGAGTACAAAGCGCTTCAGCTCCGTGGCACGTGCTACCGCAAGCTCGGGAATCTGGGAAAGTGCATTGACGACTTGCAGCGCGCAATCCAGCTCGATGGCCGCAACGCCGCGGGCTTTTCGTCGCTTGCACAAGCGTTTCTTGATGCCGGCGAACTCGACAACGCAATTGAGCACTTTACGAACGCGATCCACTTGAACAATACGCAGGCGTCGTCGTTTGCGCTCCGAGGTCTCTGTTACTTCCGAAAAGGCCAGTGCGAGCGCCAGAGCCTCGCCGACTTTAACCAGGCGATCAAGCTCGATGGCAAAGATCCACAGGCCTACTTTTACCGTGGTTCCATTCGCCTCGCCTTGGCGCTGCAACTAACCGATTCGCCATCGACCGCCGTCGCGGCAACGACAAATGCGCCGGGCGAAGCGGCCGCGACGCAGCTTAGTGCCGATGAACAGCTCAATGCCGCGTTTGCAGACCTTGAAATGGCGTGGACACTCGAGCCCAATGGCCTCAAGTTCCAGCTCGGTATGGCCATGATTACGCAGCTGCAGCAAGACTATGCGAGTGCGAGCGACCGCTTTCGCAACATCGCGGCTACCGACGGCGCGAGCCTTGTCGTAGCGTACCACTGGGCGCTCTGTGCCCACATGCAAGACGACGTCGAGACGGCGCTCACGCTCTTGTGCGACTGCGTCGACGCCGTACCGACCGAGCCGCTGTTTTTCGAAACGCGTGGTCTTGTCCTCTTGGACGCCGCGCACTTTGAGCTCGCAATAGGAGACTTGACCGAGGCCCTCGCGCTCCGCTCCGACGATGATCCGGCCTTCGCCACGACGTTGTACTTGCGCGCCGAGTGCCACTTGCGGCTCGAGCACTTGGACGAGACCGTGCGCGACGCCTCGCGCGTGCTCGCGTCGTCGTTGTCGTCATCGGTCTTTGAAGCGTCGGCCCGCAATGCGCGCGCCATGGCCAACCGCGGGCGGGGCCAGTATGACGCGGCGCTCGACGATCTCACCGTGCGTCACCAGCTTTTCGTCTTGTGGATTCGAGTACTCACTCGCTCTTGTCGTAGATTTGCCTGCGCCTCGTGCCCAACAATGACGTCTTCTCGTACCACCGCGCACTGTGCTTGGTCGAGTGCGAGCGCTTTGGCGACGCACTCCCGGATCTCCACGCTGCCGTCAACCAATCCCCCAACGACGCGTACCTCTTGTATTCGCTCGGGCTTTGCTACTACCACGAAAAGCAGTCGCACGAGTGCCTCGAGTTCATGGAACGCGCGCGGCGCACCATCGAAGCCGCTCCCGAGAGTACTCCCAAGACTCGCGCGATCGTCCCAGATCTGTACGTATCTCGTTTCCATGGGCTGTCGAACTTTGTCCGACGTCGCGTGTGTTGTAGCCACTACCGCGTAGGCGTCGCCCACGCTCGCGAAGGCCGGTGCATCCAAGCGATTGAGCACTTTACAATTGCTATTGACGCCGCGTCGAACGAACCAGTCCAGACGATTCCGTTCGTCCACGAGCGCGCCAAGGCGCTCCAAGCCGAGCGCTACTATGACGAAAGCATCGAGGACTTCAGCTTCGTGATTGCGCACAACCCGAACAACGCCCACGCCTACTTTCGCCGCGGTTTTGCGTACAAAGCGCTTGGTCAATTGAAGAACGCCGCCGCGGATTTTGAATCCGCCAAACTGCTGGATCCGACGAACCCGCGATTGGTCGTCAAGTACAAGGAGCTCAAAGACATCGAGTGCATTGAACTGTGTGCACCGGGTGAAGAGCGGGCCTTTTAGATCCAAAAGTGACGCGACCGTCCACGCGCGGCGGGTCATGAAAGGTCGCATGACTATCGATCTCGAATCGACCTCTTGGATACCACTGAAACAGCGGGGTGAACTGCAATAATGGGCACTGCCGCGAGCCAATGCGCGCGCGCATGCTGTAGCTGCTGCTGCTGGAACGAAGGCAAAGGCGGAAAGGGCAGAGCGTCTGAGGCGCCGACGGTCCAGAACGATGCCGATGCGTGGTTCGAGCACGACAAAATGCCGCTCTTGTCGGCGAGCCACGACACGAACTCCGCACTGCCCACCGAAGGGATCACGGTGCGAAAAGTCATGATCATGCGGTCACCACGCCGGGTTGAGCAACCGGCCGAGAGTACGAGTCCAAGTCGCGGCGGTACACAGACACCGAGCTCGTCTCCACGTCGGCGCGCCGACTCGGGGTCGCAATCGCCCAAGCGTGGCCTGCACCCGGCCGACGATCGTGCCGTTGAATCACCACGCCAAGTCCGATCCGATAGCAGCCCGGATTCGTCCAATGACGACGGGAGTTGGGAGCTGGCGTCACCTGGGCGAGCTGGGAATGAAGAGTCGTCGCCAACGAGGTCGCCGCGACGACACAGAAGCG
Source organism: Pythium inflatum (assembly GCA_023336345.1). Lineage (NCBI taxonomy): Eukaryota > Oomycota > Peronosporomycetes > Pythiales > Pythiaceae > Pythium > Pythium inflatum. The sequence continues at coordinate 92,919 of JAADWR010000002.1, read as the reverse complement.
ACAGCGAGAACCGCGAAGAACTCAAGGGCACGTCGCCTCGTGCGGCGAGCAGATCGCCAGACAGAACGATGTCCGAGCCGAGGCGCCATCGTAGTCACCACGCTGAGTCGGCTGCATCGCAAGAGAGCAGCGAAGCATTCAATGAAGACGAAGTTGCGAGCCCCCGATCGCCTCGATCCCCTGGCAGGCAATCGTCGGGGACGAGCTCACCAAAGCGCAAGCCGCGCTATGGTCGGAAGAATTACCGTGCCGACTCCAACCGAAAGAAGACCTTGTAACACTTTGCCACGTTGGAGCCTCAACACAAAACGTTGTAAGTACATTTCCAACGGCCTTCCCAACACACTACTGCACGGTGACCAGACGCCTTCCTCCTCTCCACAAAATACCCTCACTATTCCACGAGAGGCTCGTTTCACGGGCATCACTTTGGAGGGATGGATTGAATGTACTGGAGCAACCGCCGCTGGCTGATGGATCCGTCGAGTCCGGGAATGCCACTGCCTTCACTCGCCACGAACTTGAATATCGGATCCTCCGATTCGAACCCGCCGAGGTTGTACGGCGCCTCGAGAGGCGTGAACACCACGCCATCCACCTCATGTGTGACGTCACGCACGAACTTTGTAAGCATGTACTCGGTCTTCGACAGCTTGAAATGGTCCTTCATGCGCACACGGAACGGTTCGGTCGAGTAATCAAATGTTTGGTCCTGGTTTCCACAGCCACGATCCTCCGTCAGCCTTATGAAAGCCACTCGAAGTGTCTTACGGTGAAGCGTACATTCTTGCGAGGAAGGATTATCTCGTTCTGGAGGCACTGCAGTCTCTTCTCAAGTTTCTTCTGCCAGATTGGCGTGCCTTCCAGGAATGCGATGTCGAAGGCGAGGAATCGAGGAACCTTGACGTCATGATCTTGATCTTCGACGATGATACCGTCGATCAACGTGTTGACGTGGCTCTCGTTCTAAACACTGCATTGTCAACATCTTACTGTGACATGACTAGCATTGGAAATGGGCGCACCGTTGCTCGTCGACGTGGGAACTTCATGTTCACTTTGGTAAACGTCGAGTTCCGAGACACCACATAGGTTCCGCCTTCAGCAATGAACAGCATGCAGCGACGGCTATGGCGACCATTCGTTAGAAATGTGATTGCGGGTAACGAACGCCACACATCATGCAGTAGAATACGTACCCTCTCGCCCGCCAGGTCACGAAGTAAGCACTCGTCAAGCAGCCGCGCTTTTTGTAGCCATCCGACGAAATGTGCGTTCCGGTCAACGGAATCGCCTATGTGAAGTCGAAACTCGTGGTTAGCAACAGCTATGCCACGTCCGACACACGAAACTTACCTCACAACCAGGGAAACCCTCGTGACCCGTCAACTTCTCAAGTGCGCTCAAGACTCTCACGTGCTCATCCGATGACGGATCTAGTGTCTCTCCGTACTCCAGTGGCTCAACATCGTCGACCCACGAGCGGATCTTGCGTCGCTTCGCAGAGCGCGAGCTGTCGTCGTCGCGCGTTGGAGGAATGTAGAGCGGCGGTTTGTACGTCGGCGCAGCCACTGTTGATGAGCTACTCGCTCCTGTTGGGGTCAAACTGTTGGTGTTGCTGATGGCACCTGTCGGAGTCGACAACGATCCGCGCACTTTCGGCTTTCGCGCAAACTTTTGCTGCTGGTCTTCCTCAGTCAGGATCGAGCTCCCGATCTTGGCTCCAACGTCATCTGGTGCCTGGCTCGAAGCGTCCCATTTCGGCGCCGCTGGACACTTGATCGTCGAAGCCATCGATGGCAGCGTACCAAAGTACTTTCGGTACAAACGCTCGAGGTAGTACCGCGAGTAGATGCCCGGCGGGACCGACGCCGCGTACTCCTTGAGCGCTGCGTCCAAGTTGAAATCGCAGTATTCGACGAGGTACGAGACGACGAGGAATCCAACCAGGTTGTAGCTGCTCGCGTCCGCACCAAACACTGCAATGTCCATGTCTTTGAGCTCGCTCGCCTTGTGCTTTTCCACTTGCTCGAAAAACTGTTGCGCCATCGCGTCCTCAGCCGCCTTACGCGCGCCGTCGTCTTCACTCGGTAGCTCGACGCGCAGCTTGGCAAACTGCACGTCCCAATCGTCCCATTCCCTGCATCAAAACGGTCAGTCGCGTTGTAGTGACGCATACACAGGTCTAATACTACGCACTTGATGTCGTGGAGAAAGAAGTCCGAGCCCGACGCATCGATCACGAGCCCAACGTTTGCCACGGGGCCGTTGCGCGACGCCGCGAGCAGTTTCTCCATGAGCGCCGACGGCGCGTACGTCGCCTTGTCGTCGGCGTAGTGAATCTCGTAGCTACAACGCCCACAACATGAGTTGCCGTGGATTCAATCGCCGTCTTCGCCACGTACATGGACGACAGCGGTGCGCGAATGGGCAGGATCTTGGCCGGCGCAACGAGCTTGCCGACCACCGGCGCAGCCTCAAACGCTCGCCACTGCTCGGGTGACCAGTGCAGCAGTTTGCGCGCGGTGCTCGTATGACTGCTGGTCGTGGCGGTCGTCGCAGTAGTCGTACTACTACTGCTGTTGGCCTTGCCGTTCGTGCTGCTGCGGTTCGGGCGCTTGTTGCTCGGGCCGCTCGGGACGTCGCCGTTGACGCCGATCGTGAGGCTGCCCGAGCGCTTGAGCTTGGCGGCCACTTGCGCGTGAAGCGCGGCCGTCGCGTCGTCGGTCATGGGGATGAGGTGGCGCCGCGGTGGTGTCACGAGCGTCGGTGTCGAAAGAGTGACCACAGAGCCGCGCTGGAAAACCTCGCGCGCGAGAACATCCGCGACACTCCGTCGAGGTTTATTAGACGCAACATATGCTAATCTAGTTGGTTGGGGTACATGAGATCGAATCCACTGACACAACGAGATATTTGAGCTGGAAAACCTCATGTTCTTGCGCGCCATAACGAAAAACCTCGATCGTGCGTTTCCCCAAGCACCAGACTGAACCGACACGGCGCTTGACCTTGAAGTGATAAGAAGGAGGTGGCAGTATGGAGCCAGCGAGCGGTCCGCAGGCCGAGCGCTCACGGCGCCTGGCGGCCCAAGCCGCGCGCGTGTTTCCGCCCACGATCAGTGTGAGCACCGCGCCGTCGAATGCTGCGTCTGCGGCCTCTGTAGCTGCTCTGGGGGAGCCACATGACCGCCCCTTGTGGACAACAACTTCAACGTCCGCAGAGCGACCAACGGGGCCTGCGATCGCGCTTCCGACGGGAGAGTGCGCGCCAGCGGCGTCCTGTAATCTTCAAATCGCTCAGCTGCAGGACGAGAAGGCCTTTCTGACCAAGTATGCCGAGCGACTGCTCGTGCAGCTCAGGCTCGTGCTCCAAAAGCACGGAGAGCTCGACAAACTCAAGGCCATTACGGACCCCGCTGTCTCCCTCGACGACCCCAACAAGGAGCGCGACGTTGATGTTGCTGAGAAGCGACTGCCACCGTGGATGGTTGCACGCGAGGTCGTGCATCCGCTGCTGCAAGCTTACGACATCAAAATCTACGAACTGGTACGCACATGGAATGTCGTTTCTGAGACAGGAGAGAAACTGAACTGCGCCGTTCGTAGGAAATGAGCGTCAGTGAGACCAAGCAAGCGATGGACCGTGTCGCACGTCATGCCGAAACGCTTGCACAGAGCAACACGGCGCTGCGTCAGTAAGTATCGTTCACTTAATGTGTTCGTCTGAACGAGTGAACTAACGGTGTTTGCAACGAAGAGAGCTTGAGGCTGCCGCAGAGAAGTTCGTGCTTCGGATGCAGCATGAACCAAAAGACACGAGCATAATGGGGATTCACAGTGATGATCTGGTAAACGACTCCAGTGGGGAGTACCTCGGAGACCTGAACGAGCGTATTGATGTGCTCATGTCGGTGCGTAGATGAAGGCTGACCATTTTTCCACTGTTGTCTGACATTCAGTCCGCTGTGAGTAGGAGAACTCGATGTTGATGGAGCAGGTGTCCTTACAAGATGATGAGCTGATTGGACTGAAGAAAGAACTCAGCGACCGTGATCAGCAGATCTCAGTTCTCGGGCAAAACTTCAATGACGCAACGCTTGCACTTCAAGAGCTTCGAGATGCCTGTGCCGCGGTAACCGATGAGAAAAAACGATGTGAGCAGCAGTTGCAACAGTACGCAGCTCGGATGGCCCAACTGGAAAGCGACAAGGAGACTGTCATGAAACAAGTGGATGCATTGAAGGCGTCAGGAAAATCCCTCGAGAACCAACTCCTCGACTACGAGAACTTGCTCGAGAACGTGAAAAGCAATGCTGAAAGGAAGGATGAGAGTTTCGTTGCAAAGTATCAGAATGTCTGCGCACGGTTGCGAGAGCTGAACCTTGCTGTGGAAGAGCGCGACAAACGAGTTGAGGCACTGGAGGAACAAGTCAGAGCAACTACAACCGAGCTTGACAGTGTGCGACAGGACTGTGAAGGAATGCTGCAGGTCATGAACAGCATGGAGAAGCAATTGACACAGTACTGTGCACGCGAAGATGCAGTGGCTGAGGTGAGTCCTGTTTCCACCGTTCTTGTTGGTGGTGGTTTGGGCTGACACGGATTTACCACAGCTTGAACTACACTGCAAGGAGAAGGTCGAAGAGATCACTCTCGAGAAGGAGCAGGTGGGCTTCGTGGATTAATGTTTTGGAGCATATCAGCTTGACAATTCCGAACTTGTCAGATATCTGCCCGAGAAGGTCAAGCACGAAGAGAAATTGCTCGGCTCCTTGAGCGAATACGCTCCATAACAGACGAGAATCTTAAGGCTCACGAAGAGAGTCTTACACAGCTGGCTAGACGGCACGATCAAGAAGTGAAGAACCGCGAAGATGAGCTTCGAGATGCTTCTACTGAGCTTGCTCAACTGCGAGTCAAAGTGGTTCGAAGAAGCTGTTATTCGGGCGATATCATGCATCTCGACTGACATGTGGTTCTATCGCCGCAGGACGTTTCAGCGCGGAACCAGCGGGAAGCAGAGAAGAACCACATTGAGTCTACTAGGCGCTTTAAGGACCTCTCCGACATGTATGAGGTGAATACTTTGGTGTGATGTAGATCTTTGTCCCTTTGGTTCTGACTCGGGTGCGATTTGCTAGAGAAAACTCAAGACTCTTGTCGACAGGGTTGCCGCAGCGGAGGAAGCGAAGGATGTGGTAGGGCGATTCCTAATTGTGGTTTGCTGGCTTGAGAGTTGACTGTGGTGACGACAGTCTGCCAGGGCGGAGAATGAAGCCATGTTGCAATTACGGACGAAGGAAGAAGAACTTGCAAAGATGCGAGTTGACTTCCGAGAACGAACTCAAGATCTCACTGTAAGCATCTCCCACTTTCGATAGCGGTGCTATATGCTCATGTTGGTGCTTCGCAGGAGCGCATCACATCTCTTGAACGAGAGCTAGAAATTCGACGTGGTGAGGCACGCGAGTTGCGGGAAGAGAACGAAGAGAAGAATCGAAAGACACAACTGCTCAACGAACAGCTGAACAAGGTGAAAACCGACTGTGCGAATAGATTCTCATCCGACTTCGAAGCAGTTCACAAGGAGAATCGGGAACTGAAGACTCGAGCTGCTGAGTTGGAGTATCGCCTATCGACTTCCAAGACTGACCTCACAAAAGCGGTTGAACTTGTGAAGAACGAAAGGGAAAGATCAGAGGTGCGACTCGTAGCTGAAGTTGAGGCCCTCAAAGCTAGACTCAGCTCGTTGAAGGAAGAAAAAGCGAGGGTAGAGCGAGCGCGCCAAGAAGCTGACTCACGACAGGGGGTCATGGCCCTACAAATCCAGCAACTCACCCGGGAGCTCGCCGACACAGGAGAAGCATTGATCGAGCGCGAGCATGCTTGCGATGACAGCGATCGAAAGGTGTCGGAACTTAGTGCTCAACTCACCATCGCACTATCGAAGCAGCAACAGTTCTTCCGTCAAGAGCGCGAGCTACGAGCAACTATAGAGAGATGCACGCTGGAAAAGACTCGACTGGAACGAGACGCAGTCGTAAGTGGCATGTTCGTGAGGCTGTCTGCTGTCTACTAACGAACTATTTTCTCAGACATGCAGGAAAAAGCTCGAAGAGTATCGCCAAGCAGATTTTCTTGGGATGACCCAGTATCATGGACGCGCTGGCACGAAGAGTTTCGCTAAGGCCGAGAAGAGGAATCATCCACCATCGAATCAGTCCACTCGAATTGATGAGGTTTTGACATGAGTAGTTGACTCCATCAATAATCAGACAAAGCGAACATCTACTTGGAGAAGCACAAGCTCGAGTTTGTACCCCCAAAGCCGAACGAGTTGGTGAGGACCGCTTTCAACTCCTTCTCTTGTGGTGTGAGTGGCACGTAGTTCAGCGTGAACTCTTCTGTTTGCTCCGTGAGGTTGAGCGTCGGCGGCATCACATTCTATGTTCACGAACAGGTGAGAACGTCAGCGTCAAGAGGCTGCCACGGATACTTACGTGATGAAGCGCCATAATTGAGAAAATGGCTTCAACGGCGCCAGCCGCACCGAGCAAATGTCCGATGGCACCCTGTATTGGTTTTGTTGAGGCACGGTCAGACCTCACAACCATCCAAAGCTCACTGCCCCACTCACCTTGGTCGATGATACTCCGAGGCTGTTGGCATGCTCGCCAAAGAGCTCTTTGATGGCGGCATTCTCGGCGCGGTCGCCAAGTGGAGTGGACGTCGCGTGCGCATTAATGTAGCCAACATCACTCAGCGCCAAACCCGACTGGGCCATCGCTGACTGCATCGCTCTGGGATAAACACTTCAGTCTCACGACCCCACACTCCATAGAGCACAGCTCTTCCATACCTTCTCGCGCCATCGCCGCTCTCGGTCGGCGCCGTCATGTGGTGGCTGTCGCCGCTCAGTCCGTACCCACGCACTTCGGCGTAGACGCGGGCGCCGCGCTTCTTCGCGTGCTCGTACTCTTCCAGCACCACGACACCCGCGCCTTCGCCCATGACGAATCCGTCGCGGTGTGCGTCGAACGGGCGCGACGCCTCGGCCGGACGATCGTTAAACTTGGTCGTGAGCGCTTGCGACCGCAAGAACCCGCAGATCGAAATCGGGTTTACGACCGACTCGGTGCCACCGGCTACCATGACGTCGGCGTCGCCGTGGCGAATGAACCGGAAGGCGTCGCCAATGCTGTTCGAGCCCGTGGCACACGCTGTCACGCACGCGTGGTTCGGTCCCTTCAGTCCGTGCTCAATGCTGATATGGCCGGCCGCGAGGTTGATGAGCACACGCGGAATAAAGAACGGCGACACGCGACGGTATTTCTGAAAGACCAGAGGTTAGTCTCCATACGCAATAGGTGTTCGATTGGACGCACCTGCTCTCGCACGAGCGCGCCAACGTCGACGATCTCTTGGATGTTGCCAATGCCCGCGCCGACGGCCACACCCTTTGCAACAGAGTCCACTTAGTTGAGCGCTCCCCGATCTCAGGTCCATGACGGTTCCAACGCACCGCTCGCTCGCGCTCTTCGTCCGACTGCGGCGTCCATCCCGAGTCAGCAATCGCTTCGTTCGCTATGGCCGCCAGCGTCAGCACTATGTACAGAGATAGCGATGCAATTGTACGCACCGGCCGCGAGCGCCAACGCAATAAAGTCGACCTCCTGACTGCGCGCGTTCTTCGGATTGATCCAGTCTTTCGCGCGGAACGCATGCGGCTCGTCCGGCGAGCGAGGCACTTGGGCGGCGATGGTGCACGCCAACCCAGTCGTGTCAAAGCTCTCGATGGTCTACAGTAGCAGACGACTGTAGGTTCTGCTGGATTCCCGATCCAGAGAGTTCCATACCTTGATGGCGCATTGCGACTCGAGCAGCGCATCCCACGCTCTCTGGACGCCAACGCCAAAGGGCGTGACAGCGCCGAGGCCCGTGACAACGACGCGGCGCGGCGCTGTCACGGGCGGCGCCGAGAACGCGAGCTGCGAGAAGCGGCGTGCGCGGAGCATTGTCAAACGACTTGAAGAGAGCCACACAAGCGCATTCTACTAAATTCAATAGGCATCGGATCTCAGTGAATATGCGAGTTTAAACCCATATCGGCAATTTCAACCTTTTCTCTGGAATGTTATGAAGCTTGGCGTCATTGAATTTTCGAGTTGTCCATCACGAATCTCTTGCGCTGTGAATGCGCGCGAGTGTGTTGCGCGTTCGCCATTGCTGGTCAATGCGACGAAGCCAGAGGAGGCAACTCTCGTCTGATGCTTTCCGTCTCCATGTGCACGTCTCAAACAGTGTTTGAGCCCTCTCAAAGTCTCTGTTTCAAACAGAGACGTTGCGAGGACCAACCACGCCTGCTGGTGCCTCTGCCTCTGGAGGCTCCAGAGGCATCAGCTCCAGTGGAGCTGAGGCCACAGGCGGTCGAGAGAGCTGACTGGGCTGCACGCCTGGTCCAGCGTGTGCTGGCACCACAGCAACACCGCACCGCACCACACCAACCGCCATCGGCAGCAGCGTGGAAAGCTCCCTCTTGTCGTGTGGCTCAGATTGGTGGCACTGCTGAGCGACCTCGAATCTACAGGACGCGCATCGTCCATGTGTCCAGTTCGCAGCCATGCGTTCGGCTGGGCGCCGCAGCGATGGCCACTTTGTTCCTCGTGGCGCAGCTTGCATCAGCGGCATGGCCAGCGCAACGCGACAACATCCGAGGCGCCGCCTGTCTCTCGTCCTCACTATCGATCAACACAGTGGGACGACGACTGGCCATCTGTCAACGGCTGCCGTGACACACGGTCGTGAACGCGCAACTGCGAATCTGAGGCGGTCTGAATGTGCGCGATTCTCCGGATCCGGAACCCAACTTCATCTGGTTGATGGATCGACTGACCAGGGGTCGGGGAGATGAAACCAGGCGCTGGTATGCACCACCACCCGAGACCCCACCCACCCACGGTCTCCGCATCCGCTCATTCCTCAACCGACCACGCAAGTGATCCGTTAGTTTCGCCTCCTCTCTCTCGGCCATGAAGATCTTCGCCAAGGTCGCGGTCGCCGTCGTCGCTGTCATTGTCGGCTCGGTCGACGCCGCGCGCACGCTCACAGCGACGCTCGACATCCTCGCGTACAACGATGTCTACGAGCTCAAGCAGGACACTGTCAACGGCCTCAACATTGGCGGCCCGTCGCGCGTCGTGCCGATCGCCAAGGCCATGAAGGACGCCAACCCCAACAGCCTCGTGCTCTTTGCCGGCGACACCATGTCGCCGTCGCTCTGGTCGACGCAGTTCCACGGCATGCAGATGACGGACGCGCACAAGGCCATTGGCGTCGACTTTGCGTCGCTCGGGAACCACGAGTTTGACTTTGGCATTGAGGGCTTCATGAACGTCTCGAACGCCGTCAACTTTCCGTGGCTCAACGCCAACTGCTTTGAGATCGAGACGGGCAACCTTCTCCGTGGCACGCGCGCGCGTGCGATCAAGGAGCTCAACGACCCCAAGTTCGGCAAGCTCAAGATCGGTCTCTTCGGCGTCATGTACGACATGAAGGACTCGAGCAAGGGGCTCTACTGGACGGACCCGATCGAGGCGGCCAAGGCGCAGGTCAAGAAGCTCCAGGACCAGAAGGTCGACATGATCATTGCGCTCACGCACCAGGACTTGGCCGATGACAACCGTCTGTCGAAGGAAGTCGCCGGCATCCACGTGATCTACGGCGGCCACGACCACGCGTCGATGCTCCAGACCAACTTTGGCACGCCGTACCTCAAGGCGGACTTTGATTTCCGCTCGATCTGGAAGTCCCACATTGAGTACTTTGCCAAGGACGCGTCGAACGCGGCGGTGTTCCGCATGACGCACACAGCGGTGCCGATCACGGAAGACATGCCGTCGGACAAGGCGCTCGACGCCAAGATCGACGACTACTCTGCGCGCATTGGCAAGATCTTTGAGCGCGTCGTTGCTACGCTCTGTGAAGATCTTGATCTCCAGAACAAGGTGGTGCGTGCACAAGACGCGCCAATTGCCCACGTCTTTGGCGACGCGCAGCTCAATTTCTACGGCGAAGGCTCGGCGGACGTCGCGATCACGAACGGCGGAGGTATTCGTACGGACAAGGTGTATCCTGCCGGCCCATTGACGCTGGGTCAGCTTGTTGGCTGGTCTCCGTTTGGCAATACCATCGTGATTACGGAGACGGACGGCGCGTCGCTCAAGAAGTTTATCACGAAGGAGAACCTCGCGAGCTGCGGCGCCGGTGTTGTGGTCCTGAACGGCTTCTACGCGCACCCGGCCGGTGTCAAGTGGGCGTTCAAGTGCACGGGCGTGAAGCAGGGGACGCTCACGAGTCTCGAGTGGATGGGTCACCCGACGCGCACGGGTCCAGTCCAAGACAGCGACGTCTTCAAGCTTGCTCTGATCAACTTTTTGTACAACACCGAGTTCGCCGTGATCCCCGGTGTCCGCACGAAGATCCTCAAGAGTGAGGCGGAGGCTGGACGTATGGACACGGCGCTCGAGATGTACGCCAACCAGCAAAAGGACGCGACGCTGTGTGAAAAGGGCGCCGCGCGCTCGTCAATCTCGTTCTAGACGGAGGCGAAGAAGCGTCCCAACTGCTCTCGATGTTAGAGACTCGTGTGCGCCATACGGTCACGCACTGCCTTCCTCAATACTCAATACATACTCCAAACAGATTTCACGGCGGCCTTGGATCTTCTCGTGTTTAGGACTGCCCTCGGGCCTTGGCCTTGAGAGGGCTCCTGCTCGCAGCAACGGGAACCCGCACGTGGCGATTGAGTCGTTCGTTGATCTCAAACGTCGGTGCGGGTTCCAGCGGCTCCCACGGTCCAGTCGCCACGAGCGTAAAGCGGTGGCCACACGCAAACGAGACGATTGGACCGACGCCGTAGCCGCTAAAGTCCGCGACGACGTCGGGCTCGCATGCGTCAACGGCACCATCGGGCGGCTCGCGGCCAAGACACCCTGACGCGTTCTGGCCCCACGTAAACAGCTTTCCATCGGCGCTCAGTGCGCTCGAGTGGTGCGATGACGCCGCGATCGCGCGGCATCGGAGCTTGCGGTGGACAAACTCGGGCAGACGCGCTACAGCACATTGAGATCCTCACTAAACAATCGCCACCACTCGTTCACGTGCAAACGTACTAGGAAGGGACGCCATTCTCTGCTTGCCGAGTCCCAACTGCCCGTGGATGCCCTGCCCGAACGCGTAGACACAGCCGAGTCCAGGCGGACTCGTGTCGTTTCGCTCTCGAACGAGACAGAGCGAGTGCCAACTGCTGCAGACGACATCGATAACCACATCCTTTTCCAGCGTCTTGACGAGTTCTGGATGGAGCACATCAACGCTCTCGTCGTTGCTGGAGGTCACATGGCCGAGGCCGAGTCGTCCGCCGTCGCTGCAGCCAAACGTAAAGAGCTGGCCGTCGGTCGAAAGCACGGCCGTGTGGACGGCGCCACAAGAGACTTTGCGGATGTGAGTGCGGACAAACGCTTCTACGGGCGTCGGTGTTGGGAAGAACCGGTGCTGTCGTGCGTCGCGGACGCCTTTGCGACGCGCCACGCCGAGTCCCAACTGCCCGCTCCAGCACGCGCCCCACGTAAACAAGTCGCCGTCGCTCGTCACGGCCGCGCTGTGGTGATTACCGACGCTGACGTCGACAATGCGCGCTTCGCCCAGCGTATTGAACGCTGTCACAGGCAGCGGGAGTCGTCCGGCCGCGAGCGCTTCGGCATTCGTGTCGCCTGCGCGAACCCCGAGCTCGCCGTGGTCGTTATTGTGTCCCCAAGCAAAGCACGCGTCATCTGTTGCTAGCAGTAGGTGCCCATCGCGGCGTGCGCACGCCATCGACACGACGCGTCGCCCCTCGAGCGCCGCGACTTCGCGTGGGAGCAAAAAGCACCCCGAGTCGTTCGTAACGGGCGACGGCATATGCGCATTCTTCTTTCCCATGACACTGCTTGCCGTTGGCGCCTCGGTACTGGCATCGACGATCGCGCGGCCGCCGCCGCCCCAGGAAAATACACGCCCGTCTGCCGCGACAGCAAACGCCACGTCGGCATCAAAGCCTGCGACCACCTTTGTGACTGCATAGCCGCGAAACCACTCGACCTCGGTCGGCACGCGGCGGTCGCGGCGATCACCGAGTCCGAGCTCGCCGTGAAAGTTGTGGCCCCACGCAAAGACGCGGCCGCGCGAGAGCGAGCGCTCGCACTCGCGGTCGTGCTGGGCCGCCGCCTCCTGGGCCGCGCGGATCGCGGGCGCGTGGACCCAGTCCTGGACGCGCGCGACGAGCTCGCCTTTCTTGCCGCCGGTCGGGAGATCCAGGAGCTCACACGCGACGTCCAGTTGCTGCCTCGTCCAGCGCGTCACGTCCACACTCGTCCAGAACTCGCGCGTCTTGGGGAGGTCATTGATCGCCGCGTCCTTTTTTCAAAATGGGTGGGAACGTTAACTTAGGGGGAAGTGACACCTGGTCAACTTACCTGGAACTTCGGCACGGCCACGCGATTCCACACGGCTTCGCGCGTCGCGGGCTCGGCGAGCCGCTCGATCTTGCGCTGGAGCCGCTGCTGCGCACTGCGCGGCGCATTGTGACCGCGCACGCCGCGTCGCCCGGCGTCCTCGTCGTCCTGCCGCATCTGCGCGCGCAAATCGTCTTGCAACAGCGCCAAGAGCCGCTGCGCGCGCTGCTCGCGGAGCCGATCGAGTGGGTTCTGGACGTTCATTGTCGATCGAAATGAATGCGCTCGGCGTCGCGTATGCGTCGTCGAGTGATGAAGAAGATGCCGTGCCACCACCACCAGCAGCACCAGTTGCAGCACCGGCGCCAACGACCCGTGCGATTGTGCTGGACGGACTCCCGAATGAACCGCCCGGCCCCGCGGACCCAGCCGTGCAGGCAAGAATAGCGCGCTTTTTGGAACTACAGCAAGCGCCAAACGCCAAGTCATTCCACGAGAATCTACAGACCAAGAAAGAAGTCGCGAACCCCTACATTCTCTCGAAAGTCGTCGAGTACTTTGGCATTGACGAGCTCTACTCGAACTTCGACCACGCCGTCTTTGATCCGCACGGCCTTCCGCTCCACGAGTACACAGACAAGATTGCGAGCGAACAGAAGCGCCGTCAGGACGCGCGCTTCGCCCAACAGCCGCAGCGAACACAGATTGCCTTTACGCCGGCAAAGCAGAGCTAGTTGTAATGCCATTCCCACGTCCCAACCCTTTGCTTCGCCCGCGCGCGATGTCGTCACGGAGGCGCTCGATGCGTTCGGTTCGTGTTCGTAAATCTTGTTGCTGGTCGTTGACGCGCGACTGCATGCTCTCAATCTCAGTGTCCAACTGCGCGAGCTGTGTCTCGAACTCGCGACGCGCGGCGCCCCATTTCACGGTCTTGGTTTTCTCGCGCACAAACATGTAGCGCTCGGTCTCCTTGTCGAGCAAGAGCTTTTTGATACTTGCGAGCTCTTTGTGGATGTTGGTAACAGCGCTGTCCTCTTGGCGGAGTTCGTGCTTGGCCAGCTGAATGTGGTCACAGTGGAGACATGGCAGAGGGAGCGTGTGGAGCGCACAGCGTTTCGCGAGGACGCTCTTGTCAATCGTGTGGATGCCGTGGGGATGCGCATACCGGCAGCGGCCGATTGACTGGATGTTGGCGCATATGCCTCGCTCCAAGTAGGACGGGCACACCTGTGCCTGGTCCTCTCGCGTCGGGTAGAACTGTCGAATGCGCTCGACGCGATCGTAGAGGTTGTGAATCGACACGTGTGAGCACGGCGGGAAGAGCGTACACAACTTGCACCGTCGTAGCGGCTCGTTCATGCTGATAATAGAGAGTGGAAAGGGTGGTGGCGCAGGAGTTGTCGTGGCCGACGCAGTCGCGGAGGATCGCCGTCCGGTTGTCGTGGTCTTCCGGACGTTGGCGAGACTCACAAAGTGATGCGCCACAAACACTTGCTGTAATTTCGCGATGCAGTTCAATAGATCAAACTGACAGACCGCGAGAAGCTCCTCGAGGGCCGCGCGATGGTAGCCAATCTGAACATTGCATGATAGGATCACAGCGTCACACCTACGGCAACGTAACACACAGAGGAGCGTTTGTACCTGTTGTTTCGTGCAGATTTGAAGCATTTTCGCGCGCACGTTCATGGCTTCAAGCGACAGCATGTGCACTAGCGACGCCCGCTGCTTTAACTGATCTGGCAGCTTTGATGGGTCGGGGGAAACAACGAGGATCGTAAAAATGTTGTTCTTGGTGTTGAGCACAGCGATCAGCGGAAGAAGGTGGTGCTGCTGGACAGCAATCGGGAGTCTAGACCATAAATCTATGCGTCATGAGCGTTATGGATAGTGACACGTAGAATACGCACGCTTCGAAATGCTCTACGACGAGGAAAACCGGCGTCTTTTCAGCGTCGAGCTTCTTCGTGGCGTCGTCCATTTTGGTCACGATCTCGCGGTCGCTGCATACAAAAACGACTCCGTCAACTTATCGCACACTGAACGGTGTCAGGAAACGGCCTCCACGCACGGAAGGAGCTGTGCATTGAACGTTAGGAACAGGCTCGGGCTTTCCTTCGCGGCACACGCGTCGGTCAATCTCGTCTTTAACAACCGAAGCAGAGACCGCTTCCCGCTGCCTTCTCCACCCTTTCAACACCATGTGCGTCAGTGTGTGTTTTGGATGGCTTTGTGTATCGCAACCGTACACTGATGATAAAGTTCGTCTTGGGCGACTGTGTCCCCTGTTGAATGCCACGAAGCAGCGCGGTCGCAGCGGCATTCCCCAACAGTTCGTCGACGGTCTCTGGCAGCACGATCTCTCGCCTATTACCCCACGTTCCCACTGTTAAAGAGTACGTCATTGTTCTCTTCCAATGCATACCATGGCTGCGTGCGGTCGCGGTCTGTCGGGAGGCGCGGTTTGCGCGGCGGCGCGTGCTGTTCGTAGAGCAGATCGACCGCGCCGCGGAACCCAAACACCAGCTGCCACTTGGCGCGGTCGCTCAGTTCATCGTGCGCCTCCTCAACTGGCGTGCAAGGCGTCGTAGGCGGCGTCCGGGGCGGCCGCGACGCTGGGCGCTTGATCTTGCTCGGCATCGGTTCCAACTTCAAACTTCAAGGCTAAAGCGTTCCTAACGGCGTTAAGAACGGTATGTCCCGCGAAGGTCGTTGGACAAGATGAGATTCCATGCGGCAAACTTCAAGATTCCCTGGCCCAAGGGCGTCGAACCCCCGACTCGAGCTTCGTCGCATGGGCCGAAGCCATTGGCTCGAACGATGGCGGTGTCCAAAACAACGGCTTCGTCAGATGACGTCGCCACCTGTCTGACGAAGACTGGCACGTCGGTTCTGGTGGTCCGTTTGGTTCCTCGAGAGAACAAGAGGACGGGGCGGTCGTCGTCGTTGTGTTCTTCCCAACTTTCCACTCGGCTATCTCCTCACTCGCCAACACGATGCCCGACGCTTCGAGCCCCATGCGCGCGCTCGAAGAAGGTGCTTTGCTGCCTCCTCGCTATGGTGCCGTCTCCGACGCCCAAAAGACCGATGGGTCGCCTACCCAAAACAGAACGCATCTGGCTACACTGTCCCAGAGAATCTTCGAGCGAAACGACCGCCGAGCGTCGAGAGTTACTATGCGCGGCGTCGCGATGCTCGTAGCGCTCGCGCTCCTCATGGCCGCGGCCTACAGCGCCGTGTGGGACGGCGCAAACGGCCTCGAGGTGCTCCGGCTGAGTGTGCGCGAGGAGATCGACGTTATCCCGACGCTGCCGAGCCAAGTCCACATCGCGCTCTATGACGACACGACGCAACAGGACGCTCGCCACGTCGGCATGACGGTCTCGTGGGTCACGCTCAAGCCCACGACGCAGTCCGTCGTGCGCTTTGGGCGGACGTCGACCGATCTCTCAGGCACGGCCGAGGCGTCGGCGCCGTGTGAGCAGTACCAGTTCTGCGAATACGCGTCGCCGTTTCAACACCACGTCGTCATTGACGGCAGTCAGCTGGAGCCCGACACGACGTACTTTTGTGGGTGACGCTATTATTCAGTTGGGGGACTTTGTTGACTCACTCGGTGTTGTTGTAGACCAATGCGGAGATCCCTCGGGCGGATGGAGCGACCTCTTGACGTTCACGACGGCTCCTGCCATCGGAGGTGCGGCGCCAACGACATTTGCGGTCATTGGAGACCTTGGGTACGATGCAAACTGTATCGCCGCTGTACTTCCACAGTCAACTCACTCATCTCGAAATTGCAGGCAAACGCAGTACTCGGAGCAAACGCTCCGTCACTTGATCAACCAGCCAAACATCACGGCGATCCTCCACGCCGGCGATCTCTCGTACGCCGACAGCTACCAACCGCGGTGGGATCGCTGGGGCAAGCTCGTGGAGCCGCTGTCATCGACGTGCCCGTGGATGGTCTCGGCCGGGAACCACGAAGTCGAGCGTCCGTGTCAACCCGAGATTGATCAGTTTGTCGCGTACCAGAAGCGCTTCCGTATGCCGTACAACGACGAGGACCCGACGCAACAGAAGAACCTCTACTTTGCGTTCCGCACGGGTCTCGTGCACTTCATCATCCTCACGCCGTACGTCGCAACCGACGCGGCGTCGCTCCAGCACCAGTGGCTGAAAGCCGAGCTCGAGCGCGTTGACCGCACGTTGACACCATGGGTCGTTGTCATGATGCACGGCCCGTGGTACAACAGCAACACGGCTCATCAAGGCCACGAGCCGCACGTGACCATGAAGGAGCACATGGAAGAGTTGTTGTTCGCGCACAAGGTCGACCTCGTCTATTCGGGCCACGTCCACGCGTACGAGCGGTCGTACGCTGTGTACAACGACCATGTTCGCCCAGACGGCGCTGTGTACGTTGTGCTCGGCGACGGCGGGAACCGCGAAGGCCTCGCGCCCACGTACATCCACCCCAAGCCCGCGTGGTCGGCGTTTCGCCAAGCCAACTACGGCTTTGGGCTCTTCCACGTGCTCAACCGCACGCACGCGCAGATCGAAATGTACGAAGACCAAGAGACAGGCGACGCGCAGCTCCACGACCGCGCGTGGCTCACGACGACGCACTTTCGCGTCGCGACCAACACGCTCGGCCTTGCGCCGTGAGAGAGCTGTTGCCTTTTTAATTCCTTAAATCAGTGCATGGTGTGAATGATGGTCGTCTGCGTTGATCGACCCGACCCGTCTGGGATATCGACCAACCCGACCCGTTTGCTGTGCAGGGGAAACCCGGATCGGCACCTCATTGTGGCTTGAAGCACGTGGCAAGGCGTAGTAAATATGAGCGTGACCGTGAGCGTCAAGTGGGGCAAGCAGGTCTTCGAGGGCATTCCCGTGGACAAGAGCGCGTCGGTCGCGACGCTCAAGGCGCAGCTCTATGCGCTCACGTTCGTGCCCGTGGAGCGCCAGAAGCTCATGAGCAAGGCGTGGAAAGGCATGCTCAAGGACGACGCCGACTTGAGCGCGCTCGGCGGCCTCGTCGACGGCTCGACCATTATGCTCATGGGCTCGGCCGAAGTCGTCGAGAAACCCAAGGAAGCTGTCGTGTTCCTCGAAGACCTCTCGTCCAAAGAGGTCGCCGAGGCCGGCGTCGTCTACCCCGCTGGCCTTGTGAACCTCGGCAACACTTGTTACATGAACGCGACGCTTCAGTGTCTCCGCCCCGTGACCGAGTTTCGCGACGCGCTGACCAAGTTCAGCGGCGGTGTCTCCAGCGACCTTGCCAACAACTTTACGAGCTCGCTCCGCGATATGTACCGCCAGTTGGACGCGAGCGTCGACAGCATCACGCCGGCTTTGTTCGTCTCGGTTCTTCGGCGTGCATTCCCGCAGTTTGCTCAGCAGTCGCCGCGTGGCGGGTTTATGCAGCAAGACAGTGAAGAGTTTCTCATGACGCTGTGGTCGACGCTCTCGCGAACGCTGACGACGCCTGCTGGACTTCCGGATCTCGGCCCCACGAGCAACATGGTCGACGCGCTCTTTGGTCTCGAGATGAGCGAGCGGTACATTTCTTTACTGTTCTTCTGTTTGCTGTGATCTCATCGATGATTTTCGCTGTATAGACTCGAATGCGCGGAAACGAATGCCGAGGCTCCGGTCCTCAAGTCGGAGAAGGCACTCAAGCTTGTCTGCAACATTACACTGGAGACGAACCACGTCACGGAGGGAATCAAGATTGTACGTTATACTGTCGACTATTGAAGATGTTTTCGGGGCTGATTATGAGCGATTTATTGACAGGGCCTCGAGGGCGCCATTGAGAAGCACTCGGACGTGCTTGGGCGAAACGCGCAGTGGAAGAAGACGCTGCGCATCAACCGCTTGCCAAAGTACCTGTGTGTGCAGTTTATGCGCTTTTACTGGAAGCTCACGCCTGAGAGCCGTGATCACACTGGTGTCAAGTGCAAGATGCTTCGAGTACGTTCTGTTTCGCCTCGGCTGAGGTGTTCGAAAAGTGATGCACTGACACTGATTTGTTGATTTCCGCAGCCAATCGCGTTCCCTCAGATTCTCGATGCATATGAATTCTGTTCAGATGAGCTCAAGGAGACTATGAAGGTTGCGCGTGACAAGTACGTTTCTTCCCTGAGTTTGAATGGTTGTGTGCTCAATTTGTAAACTTGCTGGGTAGAAATGCCGAGAAGATCCTCAACGAGTTCAAGGACACGGTGAGTTTGGTCATGATGGGTACACGGTACTGCTTGAGCCCTTGTTGTATCTCACTTTGAGTAATTCGTTGTAGAAACCGTCCGAGGCGGATGAATCCAAGGACGATGACATGGATGGCCTGTCGGCGGAAGAACGCGAGGCGCTCGAGGCGGCTAAGGCGATGTCGATGGGTGCCAAGTCACCGGGTATCGGTTTGCCGGTTGACTTTCAGGGCAACTACGAGCTGTTTGCGATCCTGACGCACAAGGGTCGGTCGGCGGACTCTGGTCATTACATGGCATGGGTTCGCGACAAGGGCGACGATTGGTTCTGCTACGACGACGACGACGTGTCGCCATGCAAGACCGAGGATATCACCAAGCTCAAGGGTGGTGGAGACTGGCACATGGCCTACCTCGCGTTCTACCGGGCCAAGAACTAGATTGCCCTAGTCAATCCCCGTTAGGCTCATCATTCCACGGCACTCTTGCCCTCGAAATTTCAACATGAAAAGGTTTTCATATTACTATCACAGCAGCTACTTAGGGTCCCTTGCGCGGCTGGCAGCTAGAGCAAGGAACGAGAGAATGGAGATCAAAAGGCTCATATCCTACTTACGAACTTCTACAATGCAGCGAGAAAATCACATCTCAATGCCGGCCGACCGCGCGCCAGACTCGACATTGCCTTCTACAACCTTTGGTTCAATCACACTGGATTCCGAACGGCCGTCCGAGTCCGAGTGGTACTCGCCATTGTCCTTGATCGTGCCGTCCGATAAAGACAGCGCGGAAAACTGCGGGGATGCGGGTGGCGAGAGACCTTCAAGTGGGGGACTCCGAGGGGAAGACGGCGGAGAGCCCATAAACTCATTCGTCGGACTGCTCGGTCCAGGCGAGTGGAGCACATCATCCTTCATGCTGGATGGCGACAAGTCCGATTCGGTGTCCCCTTCCTTGAGCGAGTCCTTCGAGGTCGCAAACGGCGACTTGGAATCCTTGTCCGTCGCGACCCAAATGCGGAGCGTCTCCAGTTTACGCAGTGCGCTCGGCGCAAGTTCATTGGTCGCTTCCTATAAGACAAAGAGGTGAGTATTTGGCACATGCAATCGCCATTGTCAGCTAACGCACCGGAGAGAACCACTCCATGCACACTTCGAGGTCCGTGCGCTCCGCCAGCACCGGCGTGAGGAGCTCCACAAGCGTCGTGCGCGACTCCGTGTCCAAGTGCGGGATCTCAATGCCGCGGACCGAGAGCTCGTTCAATGGATGACCGAGCACGAGGCCGCTGATCCACCGGGCCATAAAGTTAAACTTGTCGACTTGACCGCGACACACTTTTTTCATGAGCACTTCAAACACTTTTTCCGGCACGCGGTTCTTGCACTTGTCGACAATGTTGCGCAGCGCAAAGTCTTCGCGCACGTTCTTCAAGAGCTCGCTGTCTTCGTAGCCGTGAAGGCCTGTCTGGTAGCACGTTTCGCAGAGACTGTAGTTGGGGCACGTCGAGCACGTGTACATGTTGCCGATAATCGGGTCCATGCCGCAGCCATCGCAAAACGAGTCTTCGTTCACGTGGGACGGCGGAAACTTCATTTGCGCCACCTACGAGAAGACAGATCGAGTCAGCCACGTCATTCATTCCCAACGCTACCTACAGAGTCCCCAGTGTACCTTTTGCCCAATGAATCGCCCTGCGGCCGACAGCGTGCTCGCAATGCCCACGGCCTTTGGCGGTGGGTCGGTTGGGACGCCATTGAGCGACGACGTGCTGTCTCGGTCGAGCGACAGCGGCTCCGACATGAGCCTGCGATCACACGACAGCGCAACATGGATACATGTGAGCCATCCCTTTCCCATCCACAACTGCTACCTCCGGCCGTACCAAAACTTTTTGGCGTTTTTCTGGATCTTGCGCTCGCCATGGAGCGCGCGCGTGCGGTCCTTGCCGTCGAAAATCGCTTGCTGCGGACCGAAGAACAAGTGCACGTCGCTCTTCTTGACTTCGTCATTGAGCTGTTTGTTGAGGTTCACAGTGCTCACGACCGACGGCCGCGCGTCGACGGGGAGCCCGTCGGGTCCGTCCTTGCGGCCCATGACGTTGGCGATCGAGAAGCGCTGCATCGTGATCGAAGCAATTCGTCTCTTCACTCACTTCGCTCGAAGCCCTTTGGGCGGATGCGCGCGCGTTGCCGCGGGGACTCGTTTGGACACGGAGCGTAATTTTACCACCCCCAAGTTGCAACCGCATCCGCAAGTAACGTAGGTGATCACCATGTGGTGTGGGTGTGATGGTCATTTATTTCGGTAAGTTATGTTCCAGGTGCAAGAAATGGGTTGCTCGTTGAAGAGAAAAAGAAGAGAGGACGAGACCCACCCACGTGAACTGTGCGTCTGGGACTTCAGCGTTTGATATTTACCCAAGGGCTGTGGTTCCGCCCCAATCAGATCAAGAAAATCCGGAACGGCCGCGTGACTCGCGGCTTCAGGCCCGCGGCCACCATTGCATACACCTACGGTACGAATATGAATATCAATATTCCTTCGTTTCATGGTCCAGAAGAAGAGCCACTCGGAATGGGTGGTCGACAACTCTGTGTATTCATTCTTCCATGAGAGTACGGTTGCGTCTAAATGGTGGCTGGACTGTAGCCATCTTGGCATTTAGACGTGAGACTGTAGCCATGTGAAGAGCTCACAACGCGCCGTGTTGGACAAAGAGATCGAAGAGCGGTTTGTGCTGCATCTCGCCAATCGCGCACGTGAGGCGCGCGCGCGCATAGTGCATCCCATCGCGCGAGACGTGGTCGATAACGTCCTCAAGTAGCACGGCCTTGCCGGTCTGCGTGCCGTCCGTGAGCTTGACGTGCGCAAAGTGCACGTGGAAGTGGTAGTACGTCGGCTGGTAGTGGACGTACACGCGGAGCGTGCTCGTTTGGACGCCAAACTCCTGCGCAAGCGCGTGGAGGCTCGCGTCGCTAGTAAAATCGCAAGCCACAGGCCGTGAGTTTTCTATCGAGAATCGTTGAGAGCACTCATCGTACACACCGAATGTTCTGGAGCAGCGGGAGGTGCTCGGCGCGGAGGTCGCGGAGCGAACGAATGGACCGGTCGTTGACGATCGCGAGGCAGTAGATTGACTCGAGCTGATAAGGAAGCGACGTCAGCGTTGAAGCATCCAAATGCACGAGAGACAAGAGGGGAACAATCGTATCGTACGTTGGCCGTGTCGCTCCACTTGAAATCCGGCAACAGAATAAAGCCGTTGGTCGGATGCGGATCTTCAAACACGATGCGCTCGCTCTCGGTCTTGCTACACGAAGAGGTCAGTTTCCACTCGTCATCACAAGCCACAGGAGACCAAACGTACTGGTCGAGGATATTGTAGACCCACTCGATCTTCTCCTTGGGCAGGCTTTCGATGAACGGGCGCGTGACGCGCTCGTACAGCTCGGGTGTCTCGACGACCATGTGGAAGCGCTGGTCCGAGTGCTTGCGCACGTGCGTCTCGGTCGCGGGATAAATGACGTTCACTTTGAACGGCTTGACCGCGCGCGAGACGTCGCCAACGTACGTGCTGTAAATGTCATTTTCGAGAATCGTGTGGAGTGACAGCGACTGCAGGAGCGACGCGAGCTCACGCGTGTTGAACGCGGTCTTTTGGATCGTCACGACGGCCGGCCGCGGATCCGCACCGAACGTGCCCAAGAGCGACACCTCGCGCTCGGCGATCTTGAGCACGCGCGTGAGCTGGAAGCCGCGCAGCAGCGACGCGCCTGACCCGCGCACGACGCGCGCTTTGCTCCAGAGCGTAAACGCGAGCGCGCCAGTCGCCGCGACCGCCGTCACAGCCAGCGCCGCGTTGGTGGCAGTCATTGGAAATGCGCCGTTTCAGTACGTTTGATAACAAAATGCAAATTAGAAGTTAAGGACCCTACTTAACCTACTGAAATAGCAATAAGCAAATACGTACTCACAACAGCGATTGCACTGCGCTCGGCTCGTGGCCATCCCAATGCTGCGTCACGCGTGAGCTCAAAACTGGATGCTGCCCAATGGCACCCTCTGCTCTCGTGTGACGCGGCGCACGGTGGATCGGCCACGGGCGTTTCGCGCCTGCGATCGTTCATACTCAGACCTGGGATCCCCCAGCGCACTTCATGGGACGGAGAAGATTTGGATCAGATCCCCGTCGCCAGTCACGCGCGCCGTGGCGACCGTCGGTCGACGTGGTTGGTTTCTCTTGGTCCGTGCACACACACTCGACGCGACTGCTTACGTGCCGCCCATCCTCTCGCCTTCTCCTCTCGAGCTACTTCGGGTCGTGGCTTCCATTGGCCACGGCGAGCACCTCGAAACGGTAACGGTTCACTTCAACCATTGCCATGGCCGACGCGAAACGACGTCAATGGCAGAGGTTGTTTTATTGGGGGAGGCGAGGAGAAGAAGGGGATGGGAGCTTCAAGCGGTTTCATCAGTCGACACGGACAGGGAGACAGGACGAGACTGCCTAAAAGCAGAACTTGGACACCGAGTAGAGCGGATCTGACTCACGCGCGCGGAGCGCCGCTTCGTCGAGATCGGCGTCGCTCGAGCGGCGCGTAAATCCTTCGCACCAGACCGAGTCTTCTTCGTCATCCTCGTCCTGCGTGTCCACAGGCTTCTGGAGCTTGAGCGGCTGGAGCACCGTGTCGCTCGAGAGGACACGGGCCTCCGAGGGACCGGCCTGGATCTTCCAGAGACCCTTCAACGTCAGTGTCGACGTTTCCTTGACGGGCTTGCCAATAAACTGCGTCTGCGGCTGGAAATGCGGCGTCACGGGGATCGCCGAGACAGGCGGTGTCGACGACGTCGATGTGCTGCACGTGAGGAAGCGGACGACGCGCTCGAGGAAACCAACGTTCGCTTTCTGGCGCGTTTCCACGAGTTCGTCCTGCGCCATGTCGAGGCGCGTCTCGAGCGAGACAATGTGCTTCTCCTGCTCTGCGACCTGCATGGTCTTCTTGTCGAGCGCAATCTGCATGGCTTCGAGCTTGGCACGGAGCTCTTCGGCTTCGCGCAGGGCTTGTTGCGCCTTGGTCTCCGCCGCGTTCGCGGCGGCCGCAAGCTCGGCGTTGTCGGCCTCCAGGCGCTGCACGTGGATGCGGTGCAGTTCCTTACGGAACTCGCAGAACACGCGAACCTAGAAATACAACACATCAGTCCATCGTCCTCTGATGCATCCCCTGACGCATGGTCTTACCTTGCGGAACGCCAACTGCCAGCGCTGACGTGCGATGCGCGCGCGCTTGAGCTTGTGGAACTGCTTCTTGGCAAAGACGACACGTGCGAGCGCCTGCATGCGCACGGCACTGCGTCGCCGCTTGATCTTTTCGAAGAGCCAAATGAACCCGCGCTTGGCGAGGTACTGCGCTGTTGTCTTCTTCCACAGCTTTTGCAAGTAGATGACGCGCTGGAGCGGACCGAGCCACTTGAGGAGCCAGCGCTGGTTCGGCGGCAAGTAGCTGCGGGGCATGAGCTTGTTGAGGAGCACCATCTTGTCGTCCGGCAAGTCCTGATACGCGTGCATGATCTGCGCGCGGTGGGCCATCTTGTTCCACAACGCGCTGATGCGGTGGAGCACGCGGAGCTTGCGCACGCGCTTGCGCGCGAGGTGCTGGCGGATCGCGCACTGGATGATCTCGGCCTTTCGACGGAACTTGCACTTGAAGTAGATCTGCTTGAACGTGTTGTACGCAATCATCTTGGTCGCGACTTGGATCCAGCGCTTCTTGTGGAGGTACTGGTGCATGCGCGACGAGAGCTGCTTGCACTCGCCTTCGTTCGCGCTCGGCGTGAGCAGCCGGTCGAGCAAGTCGATCTTGCCCGTGCGGAAGAACAAGCGCGTGTCACCGAGGCGGTACGCCGACGTGGGAAAGTTGTAGACCCAGAGAATCGCCTGCGTAAACAGCTTGTCATTGAACTCGAATCGCTGGAACATGTCCATTGGCAGCAACGGCTTGTAAACATCCACGACTTCGGCGTACAGAATGCGCGTTGGGAGACCGACACGAAGGACTTCACAGGCCTGGACCGTACCCGAGCACCGGAGCTGCTCGACGACGTACGGGCGGTCAAAGATACCGGGCTTCATCTGCGTGTTGGGCTTGATGCAGCGCACAAAGTTACACGCCGTGCCTTCGAGCTCCGTCACGAGGCCCTTCATTTGCGTCGAGAAGAGGTTCGACTGACTTCCACCCTTGGCGCGCGCCTTGGACGGACCGCCGAACGCACCGACGGCGTTGGTCTTGGCGGCTTGGTTCGAGAAGTTGGCCTGCGACTTGGTGCGGTTGCGCCCCGTAATGTCCTGCAGAATGCGCGACGTCGAGCGCTTGATGAGCTCTTCAAACTGGTCCGAGATCAGGTTGTTGTTCTTGTCGACAAAGCCGTCGATCGTGTAGCGCACGATGCCGGCATAATGCTTGATAATGAACGTATCGCGCACGTCCTTGGGGTGCGGCGTCGGGAAGTTCGCGTGGCGCTTGAAGAGCGTGTGGAGACGCTCGTTGAGCTTGCGGTCCGACGGGCCTGGGAGACGCGAGACGTTGTCGATCGTGACAAAGATACCGCCGTGACGGCTCGCAATCAAGTTGAGACACTCGCGGTTGTCCGAGTACTCGACTTCGCCCTGGTCGGCGCTCGCGTTGGCCTTTTCTTCGTCCGTCAGCTCCT
Source organism: Pythium inflatum (assembly GCA_023336345.1). NCBI lineage: Eukaryota > Oomycota > Peronosporomycetes > Pythiales > Pythiaceae > Pythium > Pythium inflatum. Next base: position 67,509 of record JAADWR010000002.1, on the reverse strand, counting down.
TGATCTCGAGCGGCATGCCCGGCATAGGGAACGGGAACGACAGCGAGTGGTTCGTTGGCGCGTGGATGTTCTCCGAGCGGTAGAGCTCTTGTTCGGCCTCAAAGACACAGTCGTTAAAGAGACTCTGGAGCGCTTCGTTCGCGTAGTTGATCAAGAGCTGCTCGAACGAGTTGCGGTTCTTGGGCTCGAAGTCCTCGAAACCAAAGATATCCAGCACACCAATGTACGGGACCACGTCACTGCGGGCCGAGTCGTAGTCGAGTGCACAGGCACACTGAATCATGAGCCACGTGAAGACGTGCTCGTAGATGGTCTTGGCGATCGTGTCGCGCGAGTACACGGCCGTGCGCACGTCCTTCTTGGCAAAGTAGATCGAGCCGCGGCGCGCCGACGACCCGCGCGTCGTGACAATGCGCTTCATGAGGATGCACTCGCTGAGCTCCTGGGCCGGGACGCCGAGCAAGTTTGCGGCGTGCGTGAGTGCGGCCTGCGCGTCCTTGTCGTCCAGCGCAATGCACGCCGTGGGGCCTTCTGACGTGTCTTCTTCTGTGATGCGAATGTTGCCCATGTGCAGCAAGCCACCGACGACCCGAAAGATCTCGTCTTGGGCTTCGTCCATAATGCCGACGGCTTGGAGCGCCTTGCACAAGTGCTGAAAGTTCTCCGAGTCGTCCATGAACTCGGCCTTCATGCAGCCCGACTGGTTGAGGTAGTCGTACTTTTCCGGCTCCTTGGGCTCCAAGTGAAGGCGGCTCTGGAGGTACTCAGTGTCTTCGGCATGAAGGAGCTCGTAAAACACGTGAAAGTTGCGCTCGCCCTTGGGCTGGTTCACGAGACGTGACTTCTCGAGGAGGTACGTGTCGATCGACGCGCCCGTGAGCTGGTGGCCCGTGGTCGAGAACTGGAGACGCATGTACTTGCCAAAGCGACTCGAGTTGTGGTTACGATGGGTCTTGGCGTTACCAAAAGACTCGAGGATTGGAATGGTTTCCATGAGGCGACCACCGAGCGTCGCGGGCGAGAGCTTGGCGCCGCCCGACGACTGGGGGAACGACAGCGCCGCGGTCTCGGAGACTGGCGGCGCCGCAACGACGCGCGGCGTGAGCTCGGGCTCAAAGTCGTCTTCGGACGACACGACCGACGGCGTGCGGCTCCCGCCGACGGCGCGCGTCGTCAAAAAGTCGAGAATGATCTTGGACGTCTCGGTCTTGCCCGAACCACTCTCGCCGCTGATAATGATTGACTGGTTCTGCATGACAGCGCGCACGGCGCAGAGCTGGCGGTAGGCATTCTCGGCAATGTAGTACGGGTGCGGCGGGCATCGGTCGAGCGACTGCGCGACAAACATGTTCTTGTCGGGCTCTTCGAGGCGCTTGAGCGGGTTCACGGCGATCAAGACGTTGGCCATGAATGTGTACGGGCGCAGGTTGTTGAGCGCCGAGCGGTCTTCGAGGTTCTTGGCGAGCGCGGCTTCGTGGAGGTGGCGCAGCGACGTCATATCGGCGGCCGTGCTGTGAAGCGGGTTGGCCGCATACAGCGGCTGGGCCGCGAGCTCGAGCGTCTCGGTCTCGGCGCCCGGAATGAGCTCGCCGGTGGCTTCGTTAATGAGGCAAAACTGCACGCGGTTCGCGGCGGCGTCGTGGGCCATCACTTGGCCGAGCGCCCAGCTCAGCGGTCCGTCTTGGCGCCAGTAGAGGTCACCTACGCGGATGATCGCGGGCGCGGGGACGCGCGGCGCCGGGACGTCGTCATCGTCGTCCACGCGCTTGTTCGCGGCCGCATTCGTCGCGTGGTGGTGCGGCAGCGTCATGTCTGAGACGAATGTGAAATGGAGCTCCTCGTGTCGACGGTAGAGGTCCGTGCGGTCGGATCTCGCGACAAGTTCCGTTGCTTGTCGGCGCCGCGGCACAAAATGGGGAATCGCGTCGCGTGGGACGCTGCAGCAGATGCCAGAGCGCTCTCTCGGGCCAGAGCTGAAGAGGGGAGGTGACGCCGGCGGTTGCACTTGGGGGGCTAAATTTGTGGGGCTTTTTGCCCGAGGGACGTGGAGCGCGCGAGACCATTGGTCAAAATACGACGCAGCTGCTGACTCTCAATGTCACATCATCGCCCAAACTCAGATCGTCGACCAAATGTGCTCTCGACCATCTGGCGGCCGAGGGAAAACCACTCACGTTTTGTCGGAATTTGGGTGTTACCCATGCACGATGCGTCCTCGTTTCTCGACAACCCTCCACAAACCCACAGTTTTTTTTTCTTTCCCAATCCTCCGGATCACAGAATGCATCATCCAGCATCCAGAGGCTGGACTGGCCTTCAGCTTTTCCGCCGCCAGAGAGAGGAGACGGTAGTACTGAACCTGCGCATGTCCATCGCGTCGCGGAAGCTTCCGACCGACGAGATGCTGGCGAGAAGAGACCGACGAAACCGCGAGCGCTGGCTCGACACGCGCGTCTTATTTCGCACAACTTACTCGTCCTCTTCCTCGTCCTCTTCTTCCTCCTCCTCTTCCGAGTCTTCCTCGAGGCTCATGAGGCCCACGAGAATGCGGCGGCAGACGTGGCGCTCGTGCGCGGCGAGCGCCTTGGCTAGTCGCGCCTCCTCCGTCTCGTCCAGCGCCGACAGCACTGCGCTGAGCCGCTTGTCCTTGTGCTGGAGCAGCACCGAGAGCACGTCGTAGAGCGCATCCATGGGCAGATCGTTCGCGAGCACAAAGCCCGCGAGGCCGTCGCCGAGGCCAAACTCGCGCGCGGCGTCACCGTGGAGCGCAAACGCCAGGCGCGGAGCCGCACGCGCCGCAAAGAGCTTGCGGCGTTTGACGACCGGCGCGACGTCGCACCGTCCATCAGCTGTTGCCACGGCTTCTTCCTGTTCGTTGGCATCAGCGACACGCGCCTCTTGTGCTTCGTCCGCGATCACACGATCGAGCTGCGTGAGCGCGTCGTCGACGGTGCCGCCGGTCGTGAGCTGCGCGAACACAGCGGCGATGTACGAGCTCGAGACGAGCACCGTGTCGGACGGCATGACCTCCGGGAGCGTAAAGCCGTAGCGACACAGGAGCTGTGGACGTGTGCGTGAGGAGATACGAATTACGTACTGTAGCGAAAAGCCAACGCACCTGAGCGTTGGAGAGGTCGCCGTAGGAAATGGTCACGGGCGCCTTGGCGTCAATCACACGCAACGCGACGAGCTGTTCATGCAGAAATGGATCCGTCAGCAGATCCAACCCCATCGCCATGCTTGAGACGCACCGAGTAGACGTTGCTCTCGTCGTCCTTGCGGATCACGGCGGCTGGAGCTGACGGTGCGTGGTTGGCCATGTCGATGACTGGCAGCAGCGTCGGTTCGCGCGCCTCAGACACTGAAAACGCTCTACGATTCCATCACATCAGTTCCATTCATCACGTGTGCGAAGACGCAGGACGTCGTACCGAGACGAAACGATCGAGAATGCCCAAAGAAAGTCGTCTAAGCTCACGCCTGTCTTGTGCCAAAGGCTCGGGAATTCGGTCGTCAGCGGCTGGGCAAAGCGGCGATAGACGCTCCGCACGAGGACGTCGTCCATAATGGGAAACCTACAGCACACCGTTAGTATCCTCGTAGCAGAGCCATTTGCATTCACTCACGCTGCTGTATCTTGCAGCATGACTTTGCCTGCCGCACTCCACGTCAGCGGCAGCGGCACAGCGGACGGCAGTTGCTGGATGTAGCCATGAAACGCGCTGCGCTCGCCGAGCGCCTTCTCCGAAAGCAGCGAAAGCGCCGTGAGCACGGTTCGACTTGGTTGTAGCTCTGCAAGGTGCGCTTGCAGCTTCGTAATCTCATCAGGCGTCAGAATTGTTGGCACTTGATGCGCGAGCCACGTTGAGCCGTTGAGGAACGCGCCATCGCGGAGCTCTACGAGCACGTCGCCCTGCGCGATCGCACGCGTCGCGACGATCGTACGGTCGGCAGCGCCGCACGTCGCGCTCGACTGGTCGCTCACGGGGTCCACAGCGGCGTCGACGCGCACGCGCTCACCCTGCGCAGAGATCCACTCGCGCAGCGGCGCCGTCATGCTCAAATGTCAATCACTGGCACTCCTTTCCAAAACAGGGTGATATATGTCAGTACGTACCTAAACAAGTTGAGATACTGGCCTAGCCTCCAGAACAAGGTGAGATACAGGTGAGAAGTCTTGAACAACAGCAAAGCATCATGGTGAGCGACGCAACGCCGCCGCTGCTTGGCGGCTTCTCGCCGGCAGCCACGACCGCTGCGGACGGGACGCGCGACCACCCGCTCTCGACAATGACGAGCAACGACCAGTGGCGCGTGTTCCTGGGCATCGCGCTGCTCATTGCGTCGTACATTTTCCGCGCCGAAGTCGTGCGGTTTACGCTGCGGCTCGCGAAACGCGCTGTCCCGGGCATGATTGTGTGGATCAAAGAGTTTGAAAAGATGCTGTTGCTGCCTGTGTCGTGGGTCGTCTTTGTACTCCTCGTGTGGTTCTCGACGTACGTCATGGACCTCGCGACGCTGCTCGACATCAACTCGACGACCATCGCGTCGCTCATCCGCCTCATCCTCGGCATTCCGCTCATTTGGGCCGTGATTAGCTTGTGCAACTATGTCATTTGGGTACGTTCTGTGGTAACTATTGCCCATCGTTCGGTGGAGGGTTACTGACGGTGCACTGTGCAGGGCATTATTCGAGTCAAGGGCTGGAAAAACTCGGCGTCAACAGAAGACGACGACTACAATCGCGTCATGATCATTACCGAAGGCATTGGAGTGATCAAGATCTTACTCGTGGCGTACGTCGTATCTTCGTTTATGTTTGACGGCATTGGCGAGATCACCAACTTCGACTCGTCGCAGCTCACAACTGTTGCCGTGCTCGTCGTGGAGCTCGTGGCGCTGTTTGGCGCCCACACATGGGTACGTTTCTGCTCACTATCCACTCTCTGGGCATTTGCTGACACCAGACTGTTGTGCAGCTCAAGAACACGATGGGCGGACTCATTGCGCTCATGGACGAGCAGGTCAAGAGCGGCGCGCACGTGCGTTTCCAGGGCCACGAAGGCGTCGTTGAGCAGCTCTTTCTCCAGTGCGTCTGCGTCCGACGGTACGACAAGGGCCTCGCATACATCCCCAATGGTCTCTTGCTCGAGCACTCGGTCGAGATCCAGACCAAAGCGATTGACCGACGCACGACGCTTCAAGTTCACCTCGACCACGGTACCAATGCCGCCGCGACGCGCCGGTTTATCCAGGATCTCGACGGCCTCATGCTCAAATTTGTGAGCGAACGACTGCAGCTGCGCAACACGGATGTGCTCGGACTCACGCGCAAGAATCGATCGGGATGGGACCTGCTGTCGGCCGCGGTCAAAGCCAAAACGCGGATCAACGAAGAAGAAGAAGAGCACGAACAGCCGCGGTTCTGGATCAGCATCGCGGCGCCGTACGTCGTCCACGTCGTGTACCACACGCAAGAACGCCATATCAAAGACGTGAAAGCGGAGAAAACCGAGGTACGTGGGTGGAATCATGGTATTGATTGCATGGGCTTATGTTCTACGGAACCTGCAGCTGGTACTGCAACTCACGGAGCTGCTGAGCAAGCACCGACTGCGCATCCATCGCGCCGCCAAGGTGGCGTTCGCTTTGAGTGAGGACCAAGACGGTTCGCCGACACGGCCGCTGTCGCCAGTGACGCACTCAGACCCACTGGTCGCGGCAGAGCGCCCCAGCGACCGGTTTCAGAAGTTCGCGAGTGAAGGCAATGTGCTTCGGCAGCGACGGCTCGATCGGTCGCGCACACAGGGACCGGTGTGAACCGGCAATGGACTAGTGTCTATCTCATCTCGCCCTCACATACGTGAGACAGCATCATTGATGACACAGTGGGTTGGAACGACCCCATCTTCACGCATTTGCGGACTTGCACTGAGTTAGCGTTAGCGATCGTCACGGCATCGTTTGGACCACGCACGGCGTCGATTACTGCCCGTCTGATAAATTATTGTCACCGCACCAACAGTGGGCGAATGCGATGCTGTTCAAACACTTGGAGAATCGCGAAATTGACCTACAAATATACCACCCGTTTAGTCAGTCCACGCCGCATCGTGCCTGCACCATAAGCGTATTGCTGACCTCTGTCTTCGCGATTTCCAGAGTCGCAAACAGCGATCGATCGATCGTCATGCGGATCGTAAGGCGATCAATGTCGCTCAGTCCAATGTAGAGCGCTTTCCGAGGCGGATGCGGCTCAGACGCAGTCGACTGGCGGCGCGCGCTTCGTGGTATTGTGTCGGCCGCACTCGACGACATGCGGCTGATGCGGTCGCCAGCGATCGATCCGTCGGCATCTGGCTCCACAATCACGCTAAAGTCGGCGAGCGCGACCGCGAGATCGTCTTTCGCACGCTTGATACGGTCCACAGGCGTCCGCGAGTGCAAGCAGACGATAATTGTGTGGTGAAACACGTCTTTGGGGCTCCCGCTCGTCTGATGGGCGTCGGCAAAGATGCCGTTGGGAATGTAAATGAGCGCCCCGTCGTGACGTCGCATGATCGTGCGTGCGAGCGACACTTTTTCGACAAAGCCCTGCAAGTGCAGGACGCGGCAGACGCTTCCGGTGCGAAATGGCTCGGCAAACACGAGGAAAAGGCCGGTCGCAATGTTCTTGAGCTGCAACGCGTAGTTAGCAACGAGAGAAAGCAACAACTGAGACCACTGCACGCACCATCGTGAAGCCTGCGAGCAGCAGCAGAATTTCAATGCCGAGAAAGAGCTCGACGAGCATAAAACTCGCGACGGCGTTGCCGAGGAAGAAAATGTAAAAGATCTCGACGACAATCAAGATGAAACAGAGAAACTGGCACCACGAGCGTCAACCCAGCCTCCCACTGCAGCATAAAACCAACCGTACCTTCATGGTCTCAGTGACCACAAAGATCTTGGTGTCGTTCTCGGACGAGCCACGGTCCCACTTGAAATGCCGCACGATCATCTAGTGCATAGAGAAACGGTGTGAGCCCTGGCGGAACGTCGCTGGCTGTCGCTCAATGCGGTCTGTACGTTGGTCACGACGACGCGGAGCGCAAACGTCCCGAGCACGATCGGCACGATGATGGCGTAGGAGATGAACTGCACGAGCCCGCTGTCGCGGTTGAGGTCGAGGAGGTAGACGGCAATGAGGAGAAACAAGAGACACATCGCGATCCACGAGAGGTACACGAGCAAGTAACGATGGATGTCGGCGACCCAGCGGTAGCGCTTGCCAATGCGGCGCCGCACGGCCAGCAGCACGAGCTCCATGACGCGCTGCGTGAGCAAGTACACGGCCAGCACACATAGCGCCGCGGTCCCGAGGCGCCACGGCGCGATCATCGTCAGGGTTCGTCGGCTTCCACCCAGAATTTTGGGGTTGTGGAATAAACCAATCTCCCACCCAACTACACGCAGAATTTCCATGGTCATCGAAATGGGAGAACTGTATGAGAGAAACGTTTTGGCGACCAACTACTGCTCACCTTCCGCTAGTAGTAGAGAAAGTCGCTCTCTGGCTCGCGCTCGTCGTCACTTGGCTCCAAGAGCTCGTCGATCTCGCCGAAGAACTCTTCGTCCTCGTCCTCGCCGCCGTTCTTGCTGTTGAAGTACACGTGGAAGATCTTGCCAAAGCGATCGCCACGAAGCCGGTTGCGCAATTTCGAGTGGATGAAGCGCTGAGCCGGGAAGCTTGTGAACACAGGCGGACGAAAACGCCGGCACTGCAATCGTAACTTGGAACCCCCTAACACAGTGGCCCCGCAAAAGAGGCAAAAGAGGGAACTGCGTGAGGCCAACCCAAAACGTCAAAAACCCGACACCCAAATCCCAAAACCCATCGTTTTCAAAGTCCCACCCAGCAGCGTTGGAAAAAACCATGGCTAAACCATTTAGCCACAAATCAAAACCATGGTTTTTCAAAAACCATTAAAACCATTCAAGTCACTTTGTATAAATGCAGAAACAGGCGCACTGGTTAACTGAAATAAGGCAATGGTCGGCCAGTGGTTCTGCCGAACCCTGATCATCGTTGTGGTGAGGATGGATCTTGTTCTAGAGTTTGGTCCAACCTATGTTCTCAGCCAATCATAGCGAACCTAGGAACCGTTCTCCGCCATTCAGATTGTGGCAAGTGAGCTGTAGGTGCGCGCGCTGGCCTTTCCAGCTGGCGACCTCGGTGCTGACCACATTCGCCACTGTATCAGCGCGTCGAGTGGGCGGCGCTTGCGCGCGCGCATCCTCGTCGTCGCCCAACACGCCCAACACAACGCTCGCTCGTCCTTCCATCTTGTTTCACGACGCGCTCGATGGGCGAGGCGCGCGCGTTCTCGCACGCGCAGCTCGCGACGCTGCACGACCTCATCCTCGCGACGAGCGTGCTGTCGATCATCGGGTGTCTCTATATCCTCATCCACCACTTTCGCCTGCGCTCGCGCGGCGCGCCGTCGAGCATGCAGACCATGGTCGCGATCCTCTCGCTGCTCGACGTGAGCTTCTCGGTGCCCAAGATCCTCGGCGTCGCGGGCGCGAACGGCTCGTTCGAGTGCGACGTCCAGGGCTTTGTGCTCAGCTTTATGAGCGTCATGTGTACGTGTTCTATGGACTCGGGCCATTCGGCGACTGGATAATAATCGACTAATTCTGCTTCCCGCACAGCCGTGATCTGGAACTCGTGCCTCGCGCACAGTATTTACCGCAAGATTGTGTGTCGCGAGAGCGAAGAAAAGCTCCAGCGCCGCCTGCGGCTCTACATTCTCGTGACGATCCTCCCCGCGCTCGCCGCGAGCTCTTTCGAGTTGGCACTCGGGCTCTACGGCGACGCCATTTTCTACTGCTGGATCCGCGACAAGCGGCTCCACATTGTCTGCCTCTACATTTGGGTTCTCGCGGCCATGTTTTACATTTCCGTCGTGCTCTTTGCGACGCAGCACCACATTTCCCAACGCGCTGAAATGTACGAACAGCTCAATCCAGACGAGAGCCTGCTTCGTGATCTCACGCCCTTGCTCTGTCCTCTATCAGCCAAGGGAACATCGAAGCGCTCGAGTCGTCGGCGGCCATTACGCGCCAACTGCGGCTCTACATCCTCGTGTTTGTCGTCAACTGGTCGCCGAGCGTCATCTTTCGAGGTGGGTGTTTTGTTTTCGGCTCAGTATGGCCCGCCTGTCTCACTTGTGCTTGGACGCGGCAGTGTTTGGTGGACCTCTCGGCCTCGACACGTTCTTCATGGCAGCGTTCATGCAGGTCACGCTCTGCTCCCTCGGTACGCTCCGCTCGTCCTCGATCCGACGTCACGAGTGGGACTAAACTCCAGGGCTCTGTAGGTTTTGTCACGAGTATCATCTACGGCGGGCTCCTGTCGCGGCCGCTGCGGATCTTCCGGACACGTCGCTCGTCGTCGAACGACTATCAAGCCATGACTCACGCGACGACCCACGGCGGCGGCCATGGCAGCCACATGAACGGCCTTCGCCAACCGCTCAGCATTTTCGTCACGACGTTCAACTTGGGCGAAGGCCAGATCTCCGACAAAGAATTGGTACGTTGTGACGACATGGAAACCAGCGCGTGAATGCCAAACTCATTTCCTTGTGCAGGAGAAATGGATCCCTCGCGGCTACGACTTGTACATCATTGGCGTCCAAGAGTGTCTCCAGCTCAACGAACTGCGGCAGCAGATCCGCCACCACATTGAAGGCCAAGCCGCATTGCGGACGCATCGATCGCGGTCGCGGTTTGTGAGGTACGCGCAGTTTTGCCGTGAAATCGGTAGCTCAACGACGACGCTTGGATACCACGTACGTGACCTATCGCGATGGTACTAAGTATTTGACACCAGCGCCACCAACTAACACGTTTGACATGCGTAGGGCTACATTGGCATTACGGTCTTTGTCAAGCAGCGCGACGTCATGTCGGGCGCGTTCTTCATGGCGCCCAAGGCCCAGCAGGCCGTCGACTGCGGCAAGTCGCTGCTTTTTGGCCAGCGCGCGTCCAACAAGGGCGCCGTGGGCTTTGGCTTTCGGTACTTTGACACGTCGTTTGCATTCGTGACGTGCCACCTCACGTCCGACCTCAAAGGCAAGTCGCACGTCGACAAGCGCAGTCGCGACGCGAGCGACGTCATCAAGTCGCTCCACCTCAACGTCGACGACTTGGGCTTTGAGTTTCCTCTCATGCACCACCACACGTTTGTGCTGGGCGACCTCAACTACCGCCTGCGGCAGCTCGGGGCGACGCCAAACCAAGTGCTGGAACTCGTCGCGAACGCGCGCCTCGCCAAGGCCGCCGATCCTCTTGCCGACTCGTCAACGAGCGTGACCATGCGGTCGGGCCGCACGCGAGCCAAGGCCAAGCAACACCGGGCGTCATCGTCTTGGCTCCTCTCGTCGTTTGGGAGCCGCGACTCAAATCACGGCGCGCTGGCGAGTGCAACGGCTGACGCAGCCGCCGACGCCAAGGTCTTGACGATCGAGACGCCATCGTGCGACGGCAGCGAGACGCCCGTGTATGAAGACGCGACGGTCGTGATGGGCGACGAAACACGCGTGCAGCCGAGTGCGTGGGACGACGTATTGGCCCACGACGAGCTCTTGCACTGGATGCGCGAGTCCAAGGTGGGTACTTGTACTGAAGGGCGTTGAAGGTTCTGTTATTGACGTTGTGTATCTAGATTTTCTATGGTTTTGAAGAGCCCAAGATCGCGTTCGACCCGACGTTCCGCCGCGTGCGCGAGCGCGGGATCCCGTCGCATGGGTCGCGCCAACTCGGCGCCGAAGACCTTGCCGAGTACTACACGACAGCGATCGACGGCCGCGGCCAGCGCGTCCCGTCGTACACCGACCGCATTCTGCACTTTTCGCAGCCCGACATGCGGTTCAAGCTCGAGTGCACGCAGTACCGGTCGTTCGAAGACGTGACGTGCTCGGACCACAAGCCCGTCGCCGCGGTCTTTCGCACGGCCGTGAACCGCGACTTTCGCCCGCTCGTGTCGCGCGCTGAGCTCGAGTCGCGACCGCGTCTCCAGGTATGTTGTGATGGTTTCACTGCAGTGTGTGGATCCACTGACAATGGTGTGGTGCATACAATAGGATGTCCCTGGTGTGGTCGAGTGCGCGCTCCGCATCGAGTGCCTGTCGGTCACATGGAACGAGCACGCGCACGCCGTACTCGACGCTGTCAACCTCAACCGTACGTTTCCGCGTCATTAACACTCGACAAACCTCGAAGCTCACGGTCTCCCTGTCTGTAGATTTGCGCGTGACGCTCATGTTTCCGCTGCCGTCGGAAGACGCGTTCTCAGAGCAGCGCACGCTCCACGAGTTTGCCGCGCACCTGCGCAACGGCGTCTTTGCGTCCGCGAGCGGAAGCGACCCCGAGTCGATGAGCAACACGGCGTCGCTGCCGTTCCAAGAGTTTCGCGCGCGTGGCGTGCAGCACGTGACGCTCGCGCGTCTCGGGCACGCGATGCACGTGGCGCTCAAGATCCACACGGACGCGTCCGTTGGGCCATCGCGGTGCGTGGGCCAAGGCGCCATTGGGCTCTCCAAGACGGTGCTCGCGGGCACGGGCGAGCGCATGCCGTTCCACATGGCGCTCTCGCGCGGCGGCCAATTGCGCGGGACGCTCGAAGGCATGGTCTCGCTCGTCACGACGCAGACCCAAGCAGTGTAGCCTAGTCAACAGCGGTGTATCTATTTAATGGGAATGTGTTTTGCCAGAGCTGGGTATCCTCGTCTCTAGAGAAACTTTTTCCACGGCTGGAAGACCGCGAGGAGCGCAAACGCCACGAGCAGCGCAAACGACAGACTAGGAGAGTAAGAGATCAGTTCGGACATTGACGCCATGGGCCGACAGACTAACGTACATAGCTTTGGTCTTGTTGACGCTCGCAACCGAGTGGTGGAACTCGTCGAGCGCCTTTTCGATCTCGGCGATCTTCTTCTCGTATGCCTGGCGCTGGGCCGCTGTGAGACGCCCCTGTTTCACGTTGCTCTCTTCGAGCTTCTTGTCCTGCCACACGAGCGCGCGGTACTTGGCGAGCTCGGCGCGCGCCATAGCAACGGCCTGTGCGCCCTTGGAGCCCTACAATGACACGTGAGCAGATCATTCGTAGCTCTTCGTCCTTTCTCAACCGCACGTGTTTCGTGACGTAGCGCTGGAACTCGCGATCAAACTGGTCGACCGTGCGGACGCCCGAGGGCGCCGTCGCCGCGGCCGTTGCGTCTTGAGTCGTCGCCGTCGCCATTTCGCTTCTCTCGATCTAAGAGGCAGAGGGAGTGTGGAGACTTGGCGTTCTGACTCGAAGCAGCACCTAACTGATATGCGACAGGCGTCGGGTTGGTAACATTAGCAGATGCGGTTATGTATCTTGAAGCGACGTGACTGTGAGGATGTAAAACGTCGTGCCCATGGGGAGGCGGTACGGGTTCTGCGCCTCGCTCGCGACCTGCTCGTCAATGAGCAAAATGCGGCCGACGACATAGTCGGGGTATCTACAAACACACAAAATCAGCAAACAGCGGCGCAACACTCGACGCGAGTGCGACGTACTTGCGTCCGCCAATCATAAACGACGAAATCGACTCTTCCGACAAAAACCGATGCGGACAGTCGTGGTGGAACGCCAAGTACACGCGCTGGGCGTCGCTGCCAGGAATCGAAGTCGGGAGAAACAGCGCAATGTCGTCATAGTTGAAGCTCTGGAATGAAATCTTGAACGAGCCGACGGCACCAAGGTGCTGCGACTCGAGCAAACTGATCTCGTCGCTCTTTCGAGCCAGCTCCCGTCGCAGAGTCTAATGTCCCATGCGTCAGCACAGCCGAAAATAATCGTTCGCAAAATGAAGCAGCTGTACCTGTTCCGAGTTGGCACTGGTCGTGAGCTCGCGGATACGTGCTTCTATGCGGTCGAGGTGAGATATGACAAACTGCGCAGGATCGCTGAGATCGCCGCTGTCTGTTGGCAACACGTCGAGCAACTCAAGCAGCTTCCCGAGAGCCGAGCGTTGTGTATCGACGTTGTGCTGCAACTCTTGCACCGACTGCTGCAGCTTGGCGTGGGTGTCGAGCAACTGGGTCTCACGCCGTGTGCGCTCCTGAATCTCCGTGCACAATGCAAAAAGTCAAGGTTAAGGAAAACCACGGCACAAGCGAGCAGGTCAGGGGTCTGTAGCATCACATCAGAAAAAGGATATTCTTCCAGTGCAGTCGCGTTGAGCAGGTATTGCCGATTGTCGTTTTCGAGCTTTGCAAGTCGGGCATCCTTCTCACGATCATGTGACTCGACCCCGCCTGAAAAATAAATTACCATCAGCAACATCGACAGATCCGAAAAGCAGAGGGAAGCAGCACCTTTCGCTCCCTTTAATGAATGGAGCTCACGCTCGAGGAGGTGTGATCGGTCAGCTTCGGAGGAACTCGTCATAGCACCGGCTGTCGCTGCGAGGGCAAGCACAAGTGGAAACTCACACGAGCTGTCTCCTTCCCGCAGACTAGTCTTCGAAATGTCGGAACGCGCGAGTGAGGCATCAGAGAAGTACGACGATCCTTTCTTGTGTTGCTGCAACTCTAGTGTGAGTTCAGCCACTCGGGCTTCCAGTTCTTCGCAGTGCTTTTGAAGGGCATCAACTTCAGCCGCATTGGATACGCCGTGTGGCATGCCATCACTCGCACGCGACTCGAAGAACTCTTCTTCTTCTTTGCTTTCAGTTGCAGATGCTGCACCGCTTCTGTTCCCATCCGTTTCGTCGTCTCCAACATCTTCAATCTGAGGCAAGTTCTACCACAAGCGCAATCACAAAGTGAGCAGGGAAAGAACACGCAGCAGAAAAATAACTAACCTGATCAAATGGACGCATGCGAAATTCACAGTGCGATGGTTTTTCGGCCAACCCTGGCACTAAATCTCGCGGCATGTGGTGACCAAAGCTCCGCAAGAACACGTCGCGGTGGTGCACCTAGTGCGTACAAAGTTGATTAGCATCCCTCCATCAACGAGGCCGCGGGATATGTATTCGCGCACCTCATCATCACGCATTTGCGCCAGCTCTTCTGCCATTGACTGAATGCGGTCAGAAAAGCGGCGACCATACCGCACGCGACGCGCAACCTCCTTGAGGCATGCGTTGTACGCCTCGGGCAGCATCTGCAAATGCTCGAGTTCGCTGAACTGCCTCTTTTGCGCAGCCAGTGCTTCCTTGAGCATCGCCAACGAGTTTTCAAAATCTCGGATTTTGGACTGAGACACCGAGATCTTGCGCAAATTGCCGTGAACGCGTGAAAAGAACGATGCCTTGACCGACGAAAACTTGCCCATGTTAGCTTTGATTTCCTCCGCCAACTTCTGGGCAGACGGGATCTACAACATTACACAGAACGGTATGCATACAATTTCGTGATAGCGCTGAACCATCATGACGTACCGATTCAAACTGTTCTTGATACAGCTTCTCAATGTCTCGACACACATCGAGCATCGCGGTCGATGCAAACATTGTGTTGGCCTCGGCATTCGCCGACGATGCAATCTTGTTGCTCACAAACTCGACGTTCCTCGCGAGCTTGGCTGTGATTTCACCATGGGCCACGACAAACTGTTTCATTCGCTCGAGCTCTTGTGTCGTATCCGCGTAATCCAGAGAAACCTGATCCTGCGACCGCACGAGCGCGCCGACCTCGTCATAGATCTCATCGTGCACTTGCTTTAGTCGCGCGACTTGGGTGCGCATGGCCACGTGCGACTGCTCGCACTGGACGGCCCACTGGCGCTCGCGGTCGATCGGAATGCAGTCATACAAAGTCGTGCGTTCGTCAGTGCGCAACGCTGCATGCAGCGGGACTGTCTTCAATGCCGCAACGTAGGATTCAAAGTTCGCCAACAACTGCTCGTGCGTCGCTGCTGCCTCTTCAAACTCGTTCCAAAAGGGGGAAAAGTGCTTGTGCATCGTATCGCGAAACGTGTCGAGGTTCGCAATCGCCGCGGCAATGGCGCGCGCTTGCACATGGAGTTCTGCGACGCACCGCTCGCAGGCTGCGACATTCGCCGCTGAGCTGCGCTCGAGCGCTTCGCTCTGGTGCAGCTGAAGTTGGAAATGCGCTTCATAGTCGGGGAGCGCACGAATGAGCGGACTCATCGACTCGCTCAAAATGCGCGAGTTTTCCGACGACGCGACTGGTGTCGTGGGGACTATACAGTACGAATACAACATAAGCGTATGCACACAGACCTCCATCTTCTGTAAGGCTTACACTCGAAATCGACGGGCTCGAGCGCGAGGCGCGGCGGCAGCGCATTGTCTTGCGACAGCATGCGGCGGTCGTAGAGGTACACGTGCTTGTCGCGCGCGGGGAGGCCGTAATAACTGAGCGCGCGCTTCGGATCGAGGCGCGTGAACGGCGGTCCGCCAAGTAAGATCTGGTCGCGCATCGGCACGTCGCTACTTGCGGCGAGCTCTTCGCATAGTTCCTCAACAATGAGACTAGTTCCGAAGCGTGTTAGGTCCCATCAGCGAGACGAATAAGGTGGTTAAGAACACATACTCGTTCGACGCGAGGCGGACGTTGTAGACGACGCCGTTCGCGGCGTTGCCGACGCGCACGACGATGGCGCTGGCGCTGTGCGGCCGCTGGAGCCGCGCGGCGTCGGCCATGGTGCAGCCGACGGGTTGAAGGAGTGTGGATGGGACTTCACTTGTTCTTTCTTGAGAAGAACGGTTGCGCGTTGAAGGTCTTGCGGCTGAGTTGGGTGAGGAAACCACTCTGATTTCGCAACTTCGTTGAAATACTACCCCATGGAGCATCACATAGAACCCCATGGAGCATAATAAAAGAGAAATTTCGCAACTAGAATTCGGGAATTTTCACAATAGACGATCGTTAAAAACCATAGAAACTACCTAACACACGCCCTCCGACAAGACTTCCGACAAGTCTTCCGACGGCTGCCGCCCGCGATGGTGGAACGCCAACTCTTCGTTGCTAAAAGGCTTCATGTACGACAGATCGAGCGACGGAGAGACTTCATCTTGGTTCGAACGGAACGGGTGCGGCGACTCCATCGTCGTCGTTGTCGTTGCCGTAAACCCGCTTGAGCGTCCTTCATTGTTGTAAGTTCCTGTTGGCGAGAAGAACGAGGTCGACGGGAACGAATCTTGAAGGTGCTTGTGGTCGTCAAACACAGTTGACGACGTCATTGAGCGGAGCATAAACTTGGCAACTCGCTCCTTCTTTCCAGCAGCGTCGGCCATGTCTTGCAGCATCTTGTTGTAGCTTTCTTCCCACTCCGGGCCGAGCATGCCAGCTAGTGCCTTCAACACCTCTTCACTCGCGCGTATTCTGTGATCGTTGTATGATGGTAGACCAACGACCTCGTGAATGTTCCGCATCAAGAACGGCACGCAGTTGCGCTTGAGGTCATCGGCACGGCACTCCTCGGCAAGGGAAAGGAGATCCACGACATTGTCAACTCGGATCTCACCGGCGAGAAACTCCTCCGCGCGCTTCTGCAGTTCGAAGACATGGTAAAAGGACGAGGCACGCAGAAGCTCTTGAGCAATGTCAGAAGTGATGGACACTTTGCCAGTGTACTGGAGAAGAGATGATAGAGTCAGCAATGCTCAGTCCAGACGAGAGAACACAATGAACTACTAACCAAGAACCGAAGGAGTAACGAGAAAACTTCATAGCTGCAGTTGTCGATCTCGATCATCCCCTTCTGGCTTGTTGCCGTGCCAAACTACAAATTCACATGCAAATAAGCGATCAATCGTGCGTATCCTGCCCAGCAAAGAAACTCACGCTCACCATGTTCTTGAAGTACGAGTTCCGGAAAAACAAGACAACCTTGTGAGCATTGATAGGTGCGATGTGGCCCTTCACGAGAAACTGCAGATCGGACAGTGACGAATTCGCAAGCAGCTCTTCGTGGTCATCGACCAAGTACAATGGGACTTGGATCGACACATCCGGAGCGTAGTTCATAGGCACGAGATGCTTCACAGCATGAGCGGCTGCACAGCGAGGGAAAACCTCCTCGGATTGCAACATCTGAAACAGCACCGTCAACAAACCCTCAGAGAGCAGCTTAGGGACTTCATGCGGATCCATCATGTGGACAAACGTCAACAAAATGTTTCCCTGCAGATCTCCTGTGACAACAAGAGCCGAGTGAGTTAGTGTACTAATCAGAGTTCGAGCTTCTCACATGAGCGACATACCCTTGTTTGTTCTGGTTGAGACACGCGCAACAGCGTGCAACATCTTGCGAAAGTCGTTGCGGTTGATCTGCTTCCAAATGTTCCGCAACGCTTGAAGGCAAATCCCCCACGCGGCAGTGGTCTCGTCAACTTCGAGCATTTGTAGTACGGCACCTTCAAGGACCATTTGGAGCGCGCTCGAAACATTCACTGAAAGTGCAACAAGAGCACCAGCTGCGTATGATGCAGTCGCATCGTCGAAGCTGTGAAGCACTCGGAGTAGCCGAGCAATGCCGTCAGAGCGTGTGACGTAGTCGTGATTCGATTCATTCTCCATCAGCGCTTCAATCGCCATGGCTGCTTTCTTCTGGCTCAGCTCATTGTCTTCACTGAGCAAGTCAAGGAGTCCTGGGATCGAGTTCTTCACACAGCGATCACACAAGCGGACTTTGCCTTCGGCCCCTTCCACCACAGCTCGCGACATTGAGCACTCGGCGCAGATAATAACACCACATTCCTGGAACACAATTGGCACGTTGCGAGTCAGTGGAAGCAGCCAGCAGCTTCTAAAGCCCGTACGTACCCGGCAATGATGCTTGCGGTGGTAAAATGTGAAGATGTTGTGACAGATGTCACAATCCAGCGCCTCGTGGTCTTCAGCCCACGGCTTGATGTGGCCCCATCGGAGCAAATCGTTGGCAGAGTCAATGACGGTTTGAGTGGCATCTCGGAAATGGAGGTTGAAGTGGTCGGTGACTTTTTCGTTCAAGTATGGCGAAGGGCGAACGCTGTTTGGGTCATAGGCACTCAACGACGCGCCAACCTGACCGAGTTGCGCCGCATAAGCAGGCAGGCGAGCCACCCAGTTCGGGAGACCAACACGCCACGGGAGGTCGCGGCCACTGAAACCGTGGTGGGCAAGGTAGTCGACGATATCCTTCATCCACACGGTGCGGTTCACACAAATGTACCGACCTCGGGCCTCAAGATTCTCCAGGGCATCGACGTGCGCAATCGCGCAATCGCGAACATCGACCAGACTCCAGTCTATCAAAACACGTCAAGGTCGGTATCCACACTACATTCATCAATGTATGCGCCGCACTTACTCAAGTCAACGAGCGCCGAGTACTGTCCGGTGATCAAATCAAAAATAACCTGGTTGCCTGGCGCGAGCTTGGATTTCAAGAGCGACGGCCCAAAGAGCGTTCCTGGCTGTACACACAAACGTGAGCTTTGCACGTGGACACACACGTGGCACGTTACGATAGTGGCTACGTACGTTGATGGTGACCAGGTCAATGCGGAAGTCGCGCGGGAGCTGGTCCACGAGCTGCCACGCCGCTTCTTCCGCGAGCTTGAGACTGAGAAAGTGCGGATTGCGTTCGAGCGTCGACGTAGTGTTCCAGCAGTTTTCGTTAATGATCGACGACGGCGTGACGCTGTCGGCCATGGCCGCCACCGACGACGTGAGCACGACGCGCTTGACGCGCGAGCGTGCGCAGGCTTGGATAAAGTTGGTCATCATCGGGATAATGCAGTGCATACGACTACCAATGCTGTGGACGCCGGGCTCGAGCATCTCCGAGAGCGGGTCGCGCACCGAGCACGACGACGGCGTGCCCGTGTGGATCACAAAGTCGCAGCCTTGGACCGCCAAGTCGCACGCTTCGGGCGTGAGCAGTGACGTCTCGACGACCGTAAAGTTCTTGGCGTTGGGCAGCGCCAAAATGCCCGAGATGTCGTCGGTGCGGCTCTGCACCGTGCCGCGCACGCGGTACCCGCGACTCAAAAGCTCATAGACGATCCACGACGCCAGGAATCCGTCGACGCCGGTGACGCAAATGGGCTTGACGCTCGTGCTCGACGCGAGCGGGATGGTCTTTTTGCGAAAGTGCAGCGCCTTCCACACGGTCGCGTACATGCACGAGGCGTCTTTCGTGGCCTCTGGCGCCTTGCGGTTTGGCGCTGCGGTCGCAGTCTCGCGCCGACGCGTCTTGATCGGCGGCGTTGCAGTGCTAGTGGCGCTCGCCGCGTAGTAATTGTTGAGCGACGCACTTGACGAGTTGGAGCCGGCCGAGTTCGAGTAGTACGCGTCGACGTTCCCCATGTCGTTCGCACTGGGCTTGCTCGGCGTCGCGGGGTTGGGCGGGTTGCGGCGCGCGAGGCGCGTGGGCACGGCCGTGGCGACGGCGGTCGAGCCGTTCGTGGGTTTTTGCGCGGGCGCGAGGCGCGAGGAGCGCGTCTTTTTCTTGCGCAGCGGCGACGGCTCGACGCGGTCGACGCCGGCGTCGTCGTCAAACTGCGGCCCAAAGAGCATGACGGAGAGGAGCAGGAGAAGCGAAGATGAAGATACGGCCCCGTTCTTCTTCGTTTTCTTTCGTTCCTGGCTGGCGGCAGCGCGCTGAAGTAACAATAGACGGGCGAGTGGGCGACCGTCGCGTTACTTCAGCGTCGCCAGGCTTCTTCCATGAAATACGAAAGACCATCACTCGGACCATCATTCCGCATGAACCCATTGAGGCTATTCTGACCCATCCAATATCAATACGATCGCTGCGTGTGCGACGAGAGACGTTCGCGTGCTGTGAGCGCCGCAATCGCCGGCGCGAGCGCCGACTGCAACAAACGCCAACACGTCAATGGACAGAAGCAGCCGACGGTACCACATGACGACAAACCTGGGCGGCGGTCGGAGGCGTGAGCTCTTGTGAGAGGCGCTGAAGCTCCTGCGCGACCACCGTTGTGACCCACGCCGGCAGCCAAAAGCGCATCTCGCGCCAGAACGCCGTGGCTTCCGCGACAAGCGCGTCCTGTTGTTGCTCGTCGCCCGACCGCCAAAGGCGAAAGAACGCTGTGTGGTATGCACTCAGATCATTGACGATCGCGGTCGCGAGGTCCGACAGTGTTTGTGTGGCTTCCTCCAGCTATGATAGCACAAGTGAGTGGAAACGTTTAGAGTTCTATAGAATCCGCTCACCTCTTGCGTGGGTTTGGCCTCCCAGCCAGCGAGCATCGCGGCGCGCTCGGTCTCGAGAGAAGTTCGCAACGAAGCGACTTCGTGCCGCTGCGCCTTGAGGTCGTCGCGTCGTTGTTGGTGCCGAGTTCCCTCAGCACGAAGGCGTTCGACGCGCGCGACCGCAAAGCTGCCGAGTGCGTGTTCGTAGTACTCCCAGCACGCCTTGGCTGTGCGGTGGTGCGTACCTTGTTGGTAAGGCGACGCTGTAAAGAGCTCGCGCACGATCTGAAGACGCTCTGCTTCTGCGTCACTCGCTGCCTTGCGGGCGACGGCGACTTCGTCATCGAGACCCTTCAGCGCGTCGTTCAGTTCCTCGAGGAGCTGGGCGATCGCCACAGATTTAACGAAACGTAGGTCCGTGAGGGCGAGCAGTCGGCCACCCCAGTCGGTGAACTGAGGGATCGTGCTGCTGCACCAAGAGCAGGTCGGTGCTGAGTCGTAAATCCATTGAGAGAGCTCCAGTTGGAGCTGAAAGTCGCTGGTGCCGTCGTCCGATGATCCGATGGAGATGGCGTCACTACTGCAGACCGGCCGCGCCTGCCGTGGGCTGTAGTTGGAGAGACCGCTGCTCTCGTGGTCGTCACCAGAATCATCAATAACGATGACGTCGCGCTCCGAAGCACACCCCTCCGCGTCAGCTTCCATCTCGTCGCTCACAAACGGGCGGATTGACTCTCGGCAATGGGACGAGGGCAGAACTCTGTGACATGTGAAGCAAGGTTGCCAAAAAGTGCATTGTATTCCTAGCCAGCAGTTTTTGAGACGCTAACGTCGTTCTCTAGTCGAATCTGGTCGTCGCAGTGGTCGAGGATCTGACGAAGGTGCACAAACATCTCGCGCGCACGAATGCCGTCGAGACCGCCACCCACGAACGGATCTTCCATCGCGATTTCGACGTTGAAGAGCCCAATCATCGTCAGACTGGTGATGACGCTCAGCGCCAGCGAAAACCCAAAGTTGGTGTGGTGACGCTCGTCGGAATGGAGGAGGTAGACGTAGTACGGACCGTAGAAGATCGGGAGGATCAGGATGAAAAGGCGAGTGAACGACCGCGTCGCCTGCGGTGTGCGGTAGAACTGACCATCACAAGAGTTAGCCACCGATCCGTCCAGAGGCTATGGACAAACCAACGAACCTTGATGTTCTGGAGCTTTTCGATCCGCGCTTGAAGGAGCCAGTGGTACTGATTAATGCGTGACGCTTCGTTCGCTGGCAGTCCGGCTTTCTTCAGGACTTCGACTTGCTGATGGAGCCGCAGAAACGTACTAATGATCCGCATCTGCAGCTCCTGCGTGCGCTCGACGTAACTGAGTGCGAGCGCGCGACCGGCAGACGTAAACCGATGGCGACCGCGCGTCATCGTCGGTAGCAGCAGCACTGTCGCCGTGTCGGTGATGAGCTGATGGAGTAACGTCTTGGTCTTTTCAACATGATCGCTCGGAAGGTTTGCACGGCCGCTGTTACCCCAGTTCCACATGGCGTTAGCCAGGAAGATGTTCGTAAACAGCGCGCGCGTCTCGCCAATGTCGGCCAGCGCGAGCTCGCGGCGGCTGTACGCTTGTTTGATCTGCATGATCATCGGCGACACAACGGCGATCGACACGATCATCCACGAAATGTTGGCGCCAAAGGTCGTACCATCGGAAGCGCGCGGACCGCCAAAGAGGTAGTACACCGTCGTGGCGACGACTGCGACCAGCACGCACAAGAGGCTCTCAAACGTCACGAGGTGGACGCAGAGAATGTGGCTCGCGGCGTAGAGATCGAGCGCCGTGTTGGAGAAGCTCTCTTTGAGCTGCCCGCTGCGCGTGCCGTCGTGGTTCCCGACGATCTGCGCATTCGCGCGGCGCTGCGTGCGGTCGATCGGGAGGAAGAACGCCGTGTCGGCGACCGCCGGCGTCTCGTGGCCGTGAGACAGCGACGCACCATCTGCGATGCCGACGCGACAGTCGTCGTAGCGGCGGTAGCGCGTCTGCGCCGTTGGCGTCGGCGTCGACAGGCCCTCGGACATTGGACCGTTCCCAAATGACCGCGCAACCGCCAACGCCAGAACGGACACCACATGTCGCAGATAGGCGCGAGACGAGAGTGATGGTCTACACTGGCTGAGGAGATCAGCTGATGAAAATGGTGGACGCGAGCACCGTTGGCATCGCGGCGTTCCTCGGCGGCACGTCGCGCGCGTCGCTCTCTGGCGTCATCAAGAAACAGTACGTGCTCACTTGTCGATGGTGATGTGCTGTAAAACGCCCTAACGACTACGCTGCGATGGGAAAGGCCGACGGATTTCATTGTTCAAGAGATCACCGTCGATGGTTGCGTCCTGACGCTCGACAGTCCCGACGCCGAGCGGTTGCCAACGCCCAGCGAACGCGATGCTGTTGTAGCGTCGATGGTTGAAGCGCGTTTGAGCCGCAGCCGACAGCACGCAAAGGAGCCGCTCGTGTTTGCGGATCCGCACGGCAGCTGGCGCGAGGAGCTCCAGCGGTTGGTCGGGGATAACGGTACGATCGCGCGCCTCGAGCGTATAGCGACCGGTACCGTCGATAGCGAAGATGCATCGTGTCTGCTAAATGCCCCGAGCGAGTTCCGAGACCGCGTGTACCTCCAAGTCTGCATTCAGGTGCGCTTCATTGTTCCCCCAGTCATGTGAACAGTACCTAATGCCTGCCACTCCAGCGCTGTTTCCCGTCTGTCGACTGCAAGCTGCTCAAGCCGAGTGCCGCATCCGACGTCGAGCAAATCCAAGTGGTTCAAGACGGAATGTACAAAAAGTTTCGATCGGCCGGCATCTCGGACGCGAACGCGAGCACGCTTTTGGCGTACATCCGCAAGGGCGCGGCCCATGTCGACGCTGCCCGAGGCGTCGCACTCGTGCACGATGACACCAAAGAAGCACGAACGGCGCTGCATCGCCAGATCTCATCGACATCCAACATCCTCAAGACACGGACCGAGTCAAGAAACGGCCAACAGGTCGTTGTGGTTGGTTTTTCGCCGCACAACACCAAGAAACGCAAGCGCGCGGACCAGCCGCCCGAGCCGTTTGTGCGTTTTGTGCTGCAAAAAAACAACCTCGAACATTTTACGTGCATGGAGCGACTCGCGCGGTCGCTCAAGCGACCCGTGTCGGCACTGGCGACTGCGGGGACCAAAGACAAGGTCGCGATTACGTATCAGCATGCGACGGTACAGGGCGTCCCTCCCGAGCAACTGGTGGAACTGAATCAAGAGTTCAATCGTGACGAAGGCGCCAGCAGCAGTAGCCTCCGAATCGGCCACGTTGAATACGTTGCAGCACCAATGGTACAGAGACTGCCAGGCTTCCATCATTATATCTTCTTCTGCTGACGTTGTGGTGTGCAGACGCTGGGGAACTTGTCAGGAAACCGGTTCACCATTATCGTGCGTGAGTTACCAACAACGCTCAGTGACAACGATGTACAGGAACGTATTGATGACATGCAAACGCACGGATTCATCAACTATTTCGGTTTCCAGCGCGTTGGGCTCCCGACGTCAGTGGTGCGACCGCATCACATCGGTGAGCTCCTTGTTGCGGGCAAGTGGGAAGCTGCTGTGAAAACGATGTTCACACCGTCCGAACATGATCCCCCCGAGTGTGCGGCTGCGAAAGCCGCGTTCTTGTCGAGTGACGCGGATCTCGACACTGTGCTCAAGCTCATTCCGCCCAACAGCATGCAAGTGGAGCGATCAATCCTCACTGGTTTAAAACGACACGGCCCAACGGCGTGGGAAGCGGCAATTCGGACCATCTCCTTCAGTCGCCGCACGATGTATCTCCACGCGTACCAGAGCTACCTATTCAACGAGCTCGCGTCGTACCGTATCCAACAAGATGCAGCAAATGTCCTCGAGGGTGATCTCGTTCGCGAGAGTGGCGATTCAAGTGCTGTGGCAATTGCGTCCGCGGAAAAAGCAGGAGAGCTCAACGCGCAACTGGAGAATCCGCTCTCGTGCGTCGTCCTACCGTTGGCAGGATCAAATGTCTTGCGCCCGGCCAACAAGACGGGCGAGCGGCTGCATCAGGTGAGTACAGAGCACTTGCGAGAAACTATCACGCGGTTGTGTTCAACGTTGGTGTTGATCTGATGTGGCAGTTGATGAGCGAGCACGACACGGCATCTGCCCTGAATGAATCCACTGAACTCAAGGGGGCGTATCGAGCCCTCGTCGAGAGACCGCAGGACGTTGCCTGGGAACGGGTGGACGGTACGCGAGCGCTATGACGGTTTTGTACAGTATCTCTAGCTCACGTGCATGTATTAATGTGTGTTTCTCAGGAGATGCAAGTGCGATTCAGATCCAGTTCTCGCTCGCGAGCGGGTGTTTTGCCACAATGTCGCTTCGCCAGATTCTCCGATTTAACCTGTGAATACCGAGTGAACCTGCGGCGGCAGATCTGCCTTTATCAGTCTCTAATTGCCTGACCATTAGAATGACGGCGGTTCTTCGACATCCTCTTCCGCTAGTGGGCAGAGCCACGGATGCTGCAGCGCGGTCGCAATCGATATCCGCTGTGTCGTGTCTTTGGACAACAGTCGCAGGAGCAAGTCCTCACACTCCGGACTCACTTGACGCTTGTCATTGGGGACGACAAGATCGCACTGGAGGATCGCATCAAACAGCTCCTTGGTCGTCTCACCTTGAAAAGGGAGCTCACCAAATAGAAACACATACAAAATCGCGCCGACCGCCCATACGTCGCCCTGGAACGGGTCGTACGGCTCCCCCGAGCAGCTCTCGGGCGATAGAAACTGATACGTTCCCACCGTGTCGGTGACGCGCACGGGCGTTCCGGTCGTCATGAGCGCACAGCCAAAGTCGGAAATGTGGCAGCGACCCGTGGCGTTGAGCAGAATGTTGTCAGGCTGTGTACAGACACAGGTCAGTCCACTAATGATACGGTTCCATCGATTCTATGTAACGAAGTACCTTGAGGTCGCGGTGGCAAATGCCGCGCGCGTGGAGATACTGTAGTCCGTTTAAAATGTCGAGCATGTGGGCGCGCGCGAGGTCGTCCGTGAGCACAGACGCTGTGAGCGGACTCGCAAAGTCTTGTGTCTCTGGGCGAAAGACCATACAAGGACCTTGCGGCATGTACTCGAGCACGAGGTAGATCTTGTCGCTGGCTTCGGACTCGATGACCTCAAACAGCAAGACAATGTTGCGGTGGTACAACGTCCGCATGATGCGCACTTCGTCCCGCACGCGGTCGAGCGCTGTGACCACGCGCATCGCCGCGGACGGCTTATACTGTGGTTGGACAGGCGGCGGGGGCGGCGAGAGGCCATCGACACTCGGCATTGCCCGATGCGACACGTAGTCTTTCATTTTCGAAAGCGTTGCCTTTGAGAAGATCTTCATGGCGAATGGACGCCTCGGCGGCGGCGGCGACGCAAACGTTGGCGGCGGGACAGGCGGTTTGTCGGACGGCGGGAGGCGCTCGACGAGCTTGACTTTGGCGAAGCGGCCCTGCCCGAGCGTGCGCACGAGCTCATAGTTGTTGACGCGCTTGCGTCCGTCCGCCGTCTTGTGCGTCTCGACGACGTGCGTCTCGACAATGTTCCAGCGCTTGGCGCTCGCCATGGCCGTGGATATGTCAACTGTGATTTGCGGCCGAGGATTGCGACATAGATTCAGACTCCGATTCAGACTCAGTTGCGGTGGTATTGCAGTGGATCGTCTATGTGCGAATGGATGCTGTCGTTGCCACCAGAATGCTTCATTGTGACAGCCCCACAAGAAAGCGGGCCATTGAATCGTCGAAAGAGCAACAGTGGATTGTGCTGCTCAAGTGCTTCAAAACTAACGCAGACAGAAACGACTATCTGAATCTCGCAGCAATGCAGACTGCATGGGGGCAATGGTGTGACCCTGCCGTGCTCACATCACCACGCAACCGTCTTTGTTGGTCGCATCGCTGGTATCCACGCCTTGCTGGCGTGCAAATGCTTCTCTCTACAATCACAGGATGGGGTGGTCGTCAGCAACAAATGCACGCGAGCAAACCTTGTCCAGACTTGCACTCACCTCTTCGTACGTGAACAAACTACCTGCAGGAATCGTGTGCTCGCGGCCTTCACCGTCTTCCAAAATATACGAGCCAGCTGGCGTTTGCCCTTTGACGTAGCCCGAGTAAACGTCTGTTTCCCCACGTTCATCCTTCAGCATCCAGCACAAATGAGAGCCCACAGGGAACTCACGGATGCTTGGAGCTTCTGGTTCACTCGCTTTCTCTTCCATCTTGACTTCAGCAAAACCAGCGTTGGGTCCAGAAGAGCCATTATTCATGGCCTGGTTTGAACCGTGGCTGCTTGGCTGGAACACCATGAAGCGCTCTCGCACGAAGTCGTCCATTGCGACATCTCCGTCTTCGTCACCAGTAAGATCTACCACAGGCGAGGCTGGAGGCAACGTTGGTCCACGCACGGTTTGGGGACGTTGCGAGTCGAAATCACGACCAACAAACTCGTACGGCGTCACAATTGACGTTCGCGCAACATGTCTGGGCGAAGTAACAGGTGAAGCGACTGAAGGAACGGCAGGCTGCTGATCACGAATCACTTTTACAACGTCGCGCATCATGTCCTTCGCTCCACCGCTCATTTCATTCCAGAGCTTCCCATATTCGAGCTCAATCATTTCAAAGACATGGGGTTGGTCGAACAGCTGCCGCTTGCCCTCCCACAGCTCGCACTGCAGAGCTGCCACTTCGCGCATGCACTGGGTAGAGTGCATAATGACGCCACCGAACTCACGGATCTTGTTCTCAATCTCCTTCTTTGAGCTCGGCACGAGATCGTCATAAAACTCCATGTGTTCACTCAGCGTCTCCTTTTGTTTCTCCTGCTCCTTGTTCGCCAGCACTTGGCGCATTGTGTGGAACTCGTAGTATTGTCGCAGTGCCTGAATCATCTGCAACACGTACGTCTTCATCCTGTCTTCCAAGAAACGTTCCGCATCGGCCTTGAGAAACTCCACCTGACGGGTCGACACATCCAACCAATCTTGGACACAAGGTACGACTGTCTGGCGAAGTGCTTCAAGCTTCTGGTAGAACTCCAAGCGGGTGTTGGCACGCATAACGTCTTGCTTGCGGGCCTTATGGAGCAATTGACTCTCCTCACGCACTTGACGCAGTCGCACCACTTTAGCATCCGCAGAATGGACGACTGCAGCATGTGCGTTCAATGTGGCATCGGCTTCTTCTTCACCTTGTTCTTGAAAAGCCGCTATGTGTTCCTTCACGACTGCCATTAACGCAGCCGTGTGGGCCGACTGATTGTTTCTTGCTTGAATCATATCATGCTCACTCACCTTGACATCCTTCCCAGCTTGGTCAAGGCGAACTTGTATGGATTTCTCGAGTTCCGCGAGGCGTGCGCGCACACGGCGTCGATGTGATTGAGCACTTCGCACCGACTTCTTAATCGATTCTTGGCACTTGAGGCAAGATGACAGCGTGTCCTTGATGACAATGATCGCATTTTTCGCGGCTTGGGCTCGTTCGCTCCGTTTCATCTGGGCTGCAGTCGCACATGCAAACGAGTTCTCCACCTTGCCGACATCTTCATTCAATGACGCTACGGAAGGCTTCAACCGCAACTCCTACGGATTACAACTGTCAGGTATGCTCCAGAACCATCATTGTATCAAGCACACGTACCACATCGAACTCATCTTGTCTGGGTAATTGCACAAGCACGTCCATAATCTGCTTGACCCCGTCGCTTCGCACTGCGGGTACATCATTGTTTGATACATGTCGGAGAGCATTCGCAAGCGCCTCGATCGCAACCACAAGCGGCTCGTCGACATGGGGAACGCGCTTCATCGCCAATGCTTCGAGTGCCGCAGACAGCCACTGTGCATCGTCCCGCGTCGCTCGCATCGACTGCGTGATCGCACCGACAACATCCGTGAGAATCTGGGTCGCGCGCTCGAGATTGAAATGACGTGGTCGCCTCGGACTGCCGCTCATACTGTCGCTGTCGTCGTTTTCTTGCGTTGCCTGCGTCATGTCCGTGTTCCCGTCCGTTTGCGAGAGATCGACCGTGACAATGTCGGCTCCCAACGAGCGGTGGCGCTTGTTCGGCGTGTCCATCTTGACGTCGCCGTCATGGTCACCGTCGCTGTCGCTGCGTCGCTTCGCGCCGTTGCAGCTGCTCGGTCCGTTGTGGTTGTGGCCGTTGAGCGGTGGGTCGCGCGCGTTTGCGCTAGCGTGTGCTGTGGCTGCGGCTGCTGCTGCCACCATGTCGGCGGCCGCGTTGAGTTGGGCTTGCCGCCGCTGCTCCTTCAAAAAGTGATACGCTTCGCGCGTGTTATTGTGGCACCGCGTGAGCGCCTCGACCAACTCTTCTTGCGTGAGCTCGCGGTCAAACTCAAAGCGCACGAGCACGCGCAGGCGCTCGAGTTCAAAGAGGTCGACGCCTTGTGAAGTGGCGGTGGGCGGCAACTCCCCCATGTCCCTCGGATTCTGCGTCTCGTCCCGAAGGAAAGTTTCCGTGACGCTTGCAGCGAAGAACAAGGAGGAAACTATTGGGGTAACTTACGCAGGTGCGTGCGTAACCCTGCAAGTTGACTGGAGTTACACAAATCATCTGTCCGTAAATTACGATTGAGTGTACCAAGAGTGATGATCATCGGTATCCAACCGACAATAATTGTCGGTAAAGAATTATTCTCATTTTGAA
This sequence comes from Pythium inflatum, assembly GCA_023336345.1. NCBI lineage: Eukaryota > Oomycota > Peronosporomycetes > Pythiales > Pythiaceae > Pythium > Pythium inflatum. The sequence goes on along the minus strand of JAADWR010000002.1, from coordinate 38,539 downwards.
GCCATCATTCTGCCTCCATCAACAATCACCACCACCATCAACCATCGAAATAGCAATCATAGCGTTCGCGCATCGTCCTCGTAGTCCTCGTCGCGATACGGCAGCTCCATCAAGCGATTTGACAGTATGGCCCACGAGTCGTCCGTCGCGCGCTGTCCAATCTCGAGGATCGTGAACTGTCCCAAGCGAAGCGAGCCTGCGACGCACCAAACGTCAAACTGTGCTGTACGACAACTCTTGCATCCCAACACACCTGGAAAGATAATCGGGGCGTTGTTCTCGACTGCTTGATGCGGTCCACCGACAATCTCCAGATGATGGAAGTCGAGCACGGTGCTGTCATCCCCCACCTACAAGACGATACACGATTGAGTGGTGAGGTACGAACAATCATGGCCTGCGAGCATGTGCCAAACGAACCCCTGCGCATTTCCAACAATTAGTCATGCCAACATAACCGACGCGCTATAAGCACGTACGCTGAGATGGAAGCAGCGAAACAGAAGTCGCATCGCGTAGTACAAGGAGGAGATCCGTGTTGTCGGCAGGGTCTTTACCGTCGCCCACGAGTCTGTCCGCGTGAACGCCAAGATTAGCACCAGCATCATTTGCACAACAGCAAGCTTTGCTCACTTCATGTATCGTTCTTCGCCCATCACAGTCACTCCAGGCACTAGCGTCTCTGTCTTGGCAAAGCAGTTGACTGAGTATTGCGTCAAGTTTGGCGTCACTTCTTCCCACGTCGGTCGCGTCGTTGGTGGATCACTCTGTCACCATCCGTCAGCAATTGGTTCCCATTCATCAGGCGAACAATAGAATAGAAGTACCTCTCCCGGCACATATAGCACGCGACACACAATGGTCTCGAGCCGTGAGATAAGCGCCATCATGTCGCCTTCGGCCGCCGCATTGCTTTCATTGCGGGCATAGGCGCTCGGCTCGCGCTCGGCAACGTGGCCACCGCAGACCAGCACCGCATCCAAGTCGCCGTCGCTCGAGCACACGATGTGCTCGCAGAGCGTCGTCACGCGGCGAATCTGACCATCGAGGTCGCTGAGCAGCAGCAGCTTGAGGCGCTGACGAGGCGCAGCCATGTTCATCGCGATCTGTGGTGCATCGAGACACTAGCATTTACCTTCGCACGACATTCGCGCAACAAGGGCATCACACCACGCCACCCCAAAGAGTGACATGCGACCTTCTTGGCTTCTTGGCCCTCGGAGAATCCCAGCTGGAGACTGCGCTCCCGTCGATGACCGCAGCTGCTTGTGACAAGCAGCAGGACAATTGCAAGCGAGTGAGAATTATGACAACTGCCGTGCGTTCTCTCGACTCGTTTTCTTTCGACTTTGGCGACCGCACCCTTTCGGGGCAGTTGCTTGTGACGAATGTGATGAACGCCAGATGCAGCCATTTCGGGCTGGTGGTGTGCCTTCGCACCCTTTGTCGTTGTTTGAACTTGCATGCTCGTCGAGATTTTCATTGGCTAAAACAGGTGAATTACTCACGTGGCGTCACTAGATACAATGGTTTCTTGCCACCGAATACCCCACTCTTTCCATTTTCGTCAAACCGTTTTCGTGGGCAAACGTTCAGTCGGTGGCACGAGCCCACTTGCTCTCTTGGGGTGTGGGTTTCCGTCGTGTGTTGTTCTGAAGTCAAAGGGACGCCGCTCTCACTCACATTCCCAACACCGCGCTGCGGTCCGAACGTCCCAACGGCCAACACCCAACGTCGGCGTTTCCGCTCGCTCGGTCCCGTTGCCGACGTGAGAAGTTTCGGTCGTTCCAAAAGCGGTGTAAACGCCTCGCCTACAGTGGGCATTCACCAACTTTTCTCACCACCACCAGCGCCATGAACACGGCCCAGTACCTCTTGGCGCGCATGCGCAACTGCAAGTCGCCGTCGCTCGACACGTCGTCGGCGTCGACGCCGCGCAAGTCCAAGACCGCGTTCGGTCGCCCTGCGCGCGCCGCGATCTTCGCGTCGGTCGGCAGCGCCCAACACAGCTACCACGGCGATGACGCTGTGGGGTACGGCCCGGGGTACATGGTCGTGGCGGACGGCGTCTCGGGTACGCTCAAGTCCTCGGGCGTACTCGCGCGTATCCTCGTATCCGAGACGCTCACCATGCTCGGCAAGCTCAAAAAGCGCGCGCGCGACGAGCCGATCCAGGCCGCCGACTTTAGCCAGTACATGCAGATCGCGACCAAGAATGCGCGCAAGTCGACGCGCCGCAAAGGCCGACTCGATTCGACGATTTCAGCCGTGTACTTTGACGAGCGCGCGCGGATAATGTATGTGTTTACGATCGGTGACTGCAAGGCCGTGCTTCTGCGTGGTGACAAGGTTGTGTTTGAGAGCGACTCGATCATCTACGACTTTAACGTCCCGGCGGTCGTCTCGAGCAACCAGACTATCAACTACTCGTCCGATGTCCATATCCAGACGTGCGCGTATGAGCCAGGAGACGTGTGCCTGCTCTTCTCGGACGGCGTCCACGACAATTTGTACGTTGACCAGGTGCTCGACTGTGTCGAGCCGAACTCAGCTAATGCCGAGCTCATTGCCAAGAGCACGGTCCAGCATGCCATTGACACATTCACAGTGTGTGAAGACTACATCCCGTTCGCCGTGTCGGCCGCTGGCTTTTGCCGTGAAGCCGTCGAAGAGCTCAAGGCCAACACGAGTCTCGACGAAGAAGAGTACGAGGCGTTCCGGGTCAAGTGCGCGAGCATCCCAGCGTTCGATGTCACGCGCACGGCCTTCTCGAAAGAAAAGCGCGTGCGCCAGCTCGCGTTCTACAGCGCCTCCAACCTGCTCGCCTTTGCCCACAAGAAACTCGGCAAGCGCGACGACGTGTCGGTCTGTGCCGCCGTACTCGCTTAAGAAGCATCCCCTTTTGTGTGGGTGGACGCACGGACGGCAGCGCGACGCCGCGACCCGAGCGACTCTCTCTCGTACGGGAAGGAAGAGGCGCTCGAGATCCTTGCAACCCCACACCGTATTATTAGCACCATCAATAACACCTTGTATTCTGCCTGTGACGCTTGCCGTCTCTGCCTTGATGAGAGCCAACCGGTTCCATAACACGGTGGAATACTCCATCCTCAGCCAGTGGAACAAACTTCCGTACTACCTTGTTTTGATACTCGTTGGCAACCTGCCAACCAAATTGCCCACTTGACGATCGACCACCAGTGACATCATGGGCAAGCGCGGGCATCGCGGGGGCGGCAAACGCCCGTTCCGCAGCAAGAAGGCACGCGGCGACGGCCCGCGCACGGACGCGTGGCGCCAGGACAAGCCGGGCGAGGACAAGTACACCGAGTTTGTGTTTACGAACGACAAGTTTGTGCAGTACTACCAGGCGCAAGACGTCGTGCCCGCGGACGAATGGGACGCGTTCATGGCGTTCCTCGCCAAGCCACTTCCCACAAGCTTCCGCATCAACAACTCGTGCGCGTTTGCGGATCGGTGAGTGGGCTTTATAGTATGGTATTGGCAGTGACTCATTCCCTGTGTGCGCAGCATTCGCGAGCGGATCGCACAGGACTTCAAGTTCGACGGACTCGTTGTCGACGACGAAGAGGTCGAACCCATTAGCGAAATGCCGTGGTACCCCGATCACCGCGGGTTTATGTGGTCGGTTGAGCGCCGCCGCATCCGCAAGTTGGAGATTCTGTCCGAGTTCCAGAAGTGGCTCGTCGAACTCTCGGATGGCGGAAGCATCACGCGCCAAGAGGCCGTGAGCATGATCCCGCCGCTCGTGCTTGGCGTCGAGTCACACCACAAGGTCCTCGACATGTGCGCTGCACCAGGCTCCAAGACGTCGCAGCTCCTGGAGTCGCTACATGCGCAGGAGAATCTCACGGGCGAGACGCCGACGGGTATGGTCGTTGCGAACGATGTCGACTTGAAACGCGCATACATGCTTGTGCACCAGGTGTGTGTGCGATTATGTCTTCGGTTCGAGAGAACTTGTGGTCACGATGATACTGTCTCTGTAGTCGAAGCGCATTGGTTCGCCTGCAATCTTGGTGACCTGTCACGAAGCGCAGAAGATCCCGTTCTTTGGTGGTGAAGAGGAGAAGCAAAAAGGCTTCTTCGATCGCATTCTCTGCGATGCACCGTGCAGTGGAGACGGCACGCTCCGCAAGAACCCCATGATCTGGAAGACATGGGATGCCAAGAACGGCATTGCTCTTCACCCACTGCAGGTTGAGATCGCCAAGCGGGGCGCGTCATTGCTCAAGGTTGGAGGCTACATGTGCTATTCAACGTGTACGTTCAACCCGCTCGAGAACGAAGCGGTCGTAGCTGAGATGCTGCGGTGGTCCAATGGTGCACTAGAGCTAGTGGACGTCTCGGACAGGCTGCCACAGCTCAAGCGACGCCCCGGAAAGACGACGTGGAAGGTGCTCGATTCTGAGTTCAAGGAGTACAAGAGCTTCGAGGAGTTCATCGACCCAGCAAATGAGTCCCGCAGGAACCCCAAGAACCGCATTCGTGCGACCATGTTCCCACCGACCGCCGAAGAAATCGCGAAGTTCAACCTGGAGCGGTGCATGCGCTGTGTGCCACAGGACGAGGTGCGTTATTCAACTCTATATTTCTTTTGCCGCGGCTGAGGTTATGTGCGTTTGTGGTGGTGCAGAACACTGGTGGTTTCTTCATCTGTCTGTTCAAGAAGACAGCGCCAACGCCACTGAAACCTACGGCCGAAACTGTGAAGAGCGCCAGCGCAACTGTGACCGAGTCTGTTGAAGACGAGGCTGAAGCGAATGCTCAAGCCGCTGTGGCTGATGGGGATGATAGTGACGTTGTCGAGGATGTGGACACCGCTAGTGCTGATGATGTGGAAGAAGTCGACGGTGAGACCGATATGAAGGAACCAGCACCCGAGGAAGAGAAGCGTGTCCGCCAGAACCGGCGTGAACGCAAGGGCACAGCCAGGGGCGAGCAGTACGTTGCATTTGGCGACGACCAGTTCCAGCATATCAAGTACACCTACGGCCTCGACGACGCCTTCTCACCGGCGCAGCTAATCACGCGCTCGGATGAATCCAAAGCTGTGACGTACGTCACCAAGAGCATCACGATGAAGTTGCTTGAAGAGATGAAGGCCAAGGGTCTTAAGGTCGTCTACACTGGCGTCAAGATATTCGAACACAGCAATCTCGCCGACGGCTCCAAGAGCTACCGTCTTTGTCAGGCTGGTCTGCGCATGGCTCTTCCATGTATCACCAAGTGCAAGATGCAGATCTCGACTCGCGATCTCCAGATGCTTCTTCAGCGCCACGGTGAGCTCCTCGACTTTGACGAGTTCGACCCCGCGACCTGCAAGGCTATCACCGACGCTCCTCTCGGAACGCTTGTGTGTATGCTTGACCGCCCACAACAGTCGGTTGCAGAGTACGTACTTGATGTTGCTGAGACTGTCGTCAGAATTTGCGAACTGAGTGCATTTGTCACAGGAAGTTGAGTCTCAACGTTGTGCTCTGGCGTGGGCGCAACTCGGTCAACCTCATGGCCTCGAAAGTCGATGCCGCGGCCATTACTGCGGTTATGAAGGCGCTCAACATCTTTGACCCGAAGGTGGAGGAGGAAGTGGCCGCCGCGAAGCAAGCGCGCCTCGCCCAGCGCGCCGTGCGTGACGCCGAGCAAGCCGCAACCAAGAAGGACGCGTAGATGCAAAATGTACTGATTTACCGCGATGTAGTCGACCTTTGCCGCCCCCTTTGCAAAATAGGTTTTTCTCCATGCACAGCTATACTTTGCCGAGGTTTTTCACTCACTGTTCCGATCACAACTCGATCTTCCAACAGTTCGCCACACCCAACGTTGTGGCCTGTTGCTTCGAGCCGATACAGTCGATTGTTCCGAGCGATTCGTGTGTCGCGAACACGTCAGGAGTCCGACGCTTGCGTGGAGAACTCTGGCTGTCGCGCTCCAAGCTAACGCAACAGCTTTCAGCTCTGCATCCCGCTTGTCATCGGCCCTGCCAAGAGTTGTTTCTTCATCGTTCCAACACCAACAAGTTGGGAAAATCAACATCCCACAACAGTTTGTTCCAACAACAACACGAGCATGCCGATCATCAATACGCGCAAGCGGAAACCAACGGACTTGCCCACGGCGTCGCCGCTCGACCGCCTCGTCTCGGCCTCGGCGCACGCGCTCCGCACGTGCGTTCGCTCTTGTTCTAGTTCCTCTTCTATTCCCCACTGACGCCTGTCTGCCCTCAGCGCCCCCACCGACGACGCGTCCGACGCCTCTGGTACGTTCGCTCTTCTTTCTGGTGGTTTCTCTTTCGCTAACGCACTCGTGCAGACGCTGCCTCGACGCTCAGCGGCGACGTCCCGCTCCGCCGCATGCGGTTCGCGGCGCGACGCGTCAAGCGCCGGCGCAATGCGCTCGCGTCCGACGACGACACCGACGGCCATACCGAAGCCTGTTCGCCGCGCCTCGAGGCCGAGATCCTCGCGCTCGAGGCCACGGTCAACGCCATGCAAGGAGACAGCGGACGTCAGCAAGCGTCGACGCCGCTCGAAGCCGTGCAGTCCATCCACGCCGTCGTGCGCAACCTCCAGGCGGCACTAAACGAACCCGTGAGCGCCGAGACGCTTGCGCTCCACACGCGTGCGACCCTCGACGACCTCTGGCACCAAGCGCGACAAGCGGTCGAGCACGAAATGCGCGCCAAGCTCACGTTCTGGAAGCACAAGGCGGAGACGCTCCGCACCGACTTGCACGCGGCGGTCGAGGCGGCGCCAGAGCCGTTCCCGGCAGTCGTGCACGAAGCGCTCAACTTTGTCTCGACGTTTTACTTGCTCGAGATGGCGCCGACGCAGATGCGGACCGAAGATCCGTTCAGGGACATGGCGATTGCGTCGGCGAACGATAAGGTTGCCCGCGATGCACACGAGCTCCAGGTCCAGCGGCTTCGACGCGAACAGTCTCCCGACGAGTCACTCGCGAACCCACTCCTACTTTTGTCGCAACACGCGGTAGACTTGTCCAATGAGTTGCGAAGCGAACGAGCGAGCGATCGTCGTGGTACAGATACGCACTGTGCTGCTCTGACACAACTGTGACTGATGATTTGTGCAACCTATAGGGAATGAAGGACGCCCAGTGCGAGACCGCCCAGTGCGAGAAGTGGATGCAGCTGTGCGAAGCCGAGCCACTCGGTTACCACGAGAACCCATGTCGACCGCCAGGCCAACCGCAGTTTCTGCATCCAAGCGTCGCGCACCTACCGCGTCCGCGCGGGCTCCTGCAGCTCCGCAGATCACAGCAAGTGGTCTGAACGGGGATGCTCGGCGCCGACTCGCGATGCTCGTGCACGAGCAGCTCCAGACAAAGACGACAGCGCAGTCTTCGACGGCGCCAACCCCACGTACCAAACCTGCACCTACTGCACCGATGATGCGGCCCGCGCTTGCACCACGTCCGATCGCTCACGCCGCTCCAACAGGAGCAAGAGCGTCCGCGAGTGCGTCAGTGGCAACTCCGGCTGAGCCTGAGAGCGACTCAGACTCGGACATTAGCCACTCTGGTGTTGGCTGTGCGACGTGCGGTCGCAACGACTCGTACTCGTCGCTTCTCCTTTGCGATAATGGCTGTGAGCGCGAGTTCCACACGTTCTGTCTGCAACCGCCGCTCGAGAAGATCCCCGAGGGCGACTGGTACTGCCCCAAGTGTCTCGCAATGGAGAACATCGAGCCCGGCGGCCAGGTCTACTCGTGCTCGGCGTCGCTGTGCACCAAGATCACGGGTGCCAAGTACTGCTCGGTGCACCGGTGCAAGTTTGACAAATGCGTGAACCGCAACAACTTCAGCGGCTTTTGTCGCCGCCACGAACAGGCTAACCGCGAGCGAAAAGGCGTGCGTCGGGCCAGCAACACTACCACTTCACCAGCCAGAGTTTCTCTGTCTGCTGCGTTTGCGGTGAGACCTCCTGCCCTCGTGCCAACAACATCAGCGCGACCGCCAACGCCCAAGACACCACAGGAGCTCATGATCAGCATGCGGCAAATGGGTATTTGGCTCCCGACGAACATTCTGCCCAAGACGCCAGCGAAAAGCACGCCAACCCAAGAAAGCGCCGTGATCTAGACTCGGCTTCACGACAGGTATGACCCAAGCAGAGAATACATACCAGGATATCCAGCTATTTCTGGCGCGTTTTCTAAAGCGTTCTGATCGCACAGGTGCGATGAGTGCTTGCATTGCCGACGACGCTTGTGTGTGAAGTGTTCAAGGTTCTTTCCCACGCATACAGGAAGCAAGCGACGGTTGAGCCATGTCCTCGCGCTCGATGCACGCTGGCCCCGAAAGCACCGGCGACGCGCCGTCGTTCACTTGGTATTGTGTGTGGCTTGGGCAACTCTGGATGGAGGAGATCTAATGCTTACTCTGGTACAGTGAAGTGTGCAAGATCTCGGTTCGCTCGGCGCAAAAGCTCCTCGATCACGTCAACTTTTCGCCGCTGCACAAGGCTGCGCTCGAAGGCGGCACTGATGGGCGACACTCGCCAACCAAAGGCCGCTCCGGCATGCGCCGTATTGTCTACGACGGGACCAAACTCTTTTGGCGCATTAACGAGACCCTCGAGCTCTGCATCCACGAAGACACTGGCGCCAACTGTGTCACAGTCGCTGCGGCGCCGCAAGAGCAGCCGCACGACGGATCCGAGGTGAGTTTGTTCACTGGTTCAATCATGAATCACTGTACTAACGCCAACGACGCAGGTCAATGTCGTGCCGCTCTTGCTCGACCGGCGCAGTGTAGTCCGCGCGGCGTCTGAAGACGCAGCACCGAGCAAAGCTTCCCATGCGCTTTCTCCCGAGGCCATGTGCCAGTACTTGCTCGCACGTCTCCAAGCGAAACGTAGTGGGAGCCACGTTACGCTCTTTCTCCAGAAGCTCAAGGACGACGAGTTCGAGCCGATTGTGCTCTCGCAGTCGCATCACGTGACGATGCCCACGACCCTCGCGACGCGGCGCCGCCACACGTACGACGAAGTCAAGACGGCCCAGAAACACGTGAACGAAGCGGCCGTGGAGCTCAAGAAGGCGCGCGTGCAGGCCGAGACGCTGTCCAACTTGGCGCGCGTGACGCTCGAAGCGTTCTCGAAACGCACGCCCGGACCGTCGACGTCACCGACGCGCGCCGATGGATCGAGCAGCCACAAGTCCGAATGGCTCCGTGTGTACGACCGCGTGCAGTTCAAGACTGCGGTCGAGCATAGCAAAGACGTGCTCGGGCATCATAGCCAAGACAAGTAGGCTCGATGCTCATATAATCACTTTGATAAACAATACGCTTGGTGGTTCACACTCTTTTATTCCGATGCGTGGCGCCGCGGATCGGTCCACGTGGTCACGCGGTGGACGTGGTCGACAAAGAACACGCGTCCTTTGGCGTCGCGCTTCTCTTCCCATCCGTCCGGCAGTGGTGTGTCGTCATCTTGTTCATGGTCTTGTTTCTCTGGCGAAATCGCCGCGGTCAGCGCCAAGTCTTTTTGCTGGCGAATGTAGTCGAGCATGGCGTCGCAGTAGAGATCGCGGGACTCGCGGTTCGACAAGTCGGCGAACCGCGGCGACGGCACAGTCGACGAGTACGACGAGTGCGTCGACGACGACGAATCCCACGGCGACCGCAGCGTGTGCTCGGGCGCGGTCTGGTAGTTGTGCGTCGGGAGGTCGGGAAACCGCGGTGACCGCACGCACTGGTGCATAATGTTGGGCGGTCGCGGTCTACGATATGATATACCAACTCTTAGTGACTCGCCGACCATACCGTAGTACGGAGGCCGTACGATCGGATGCGGATCGCGACGTTGCCGTCCGAGATCTTTTGCGTGGCCGGGTGCATCGCCGGAAAGTTGGTCGTGACCGTGCTGGCTTGCAGCCGCTCGTCTTCCTACGCATAGATAAGGAGAACGTGAGATCTTGTCCCGTTCCTTCGCACGGGCCTACGCGCCTTCATGTGGTACTCGGCGATGCGGCGGTTCATGTTGGCGATTCGCAGCGCGTGCGCATCTTGCTCGGCCTTCATGCGGCGCGACAATGTGCTCAATGCGTCGGCGCGGCCGCGCGTCCTATTGCACATAAAAAGGCGTTTACGACAATGCCAGGAGCTCTCTCGATGGCGTGGACGTACGTGAGCGTGCCTGGCTCGTCGTCGTCCTTTTCACCAGCGTCGACGATCGGGCGCGTGGCGTGGAGCACGTGCTTGAACCGCTTGAGCTCGGCTTGCGTCTGGAAGCGGCCGCCGGCATTGCGCTCGTCAAAGAGACAGAAGCCGGCCTGCGTCCCGCGGTTGAGCGCCATCGCGTGGGGCGAGCAGAGACCGTCGTCAAAGTCTCACTTGTTCCCTACGTGACTGACTGAGGATCTGATCGGCGCGAGACCGCGACGGAGTCTCTATAAATACGCGCACTGAAAACCTCATTGCCGCCAATCCATTGACCATGGCGACGGCGCCACCACCGCCATGGGACCTCACGCTCTACACGCGCGAGTACACGATCGCTGAGCCGTCGCGAGACGACGCTGCACGCGCCTGGGACCGCTTCCTCCCGCGTCGTCCGCTCCTCTATCTCCCTGACCGCCCGCCGCACGGCGACTGCGACGCGCGTATCGACCATGGCCGCCGCCTCTGGCGCCACAACGAGCTCGTCGCATTTGACATAGTCGTTGAGAAGCGCACGCAAACGCTGCTGCAGCACCAGCGCGCCGTTCTCGACCATTGGCGCCGCGCCGCGACGTGCATTCAAGCCCACGCCCGCGGCCTCGTCGCGCGCCGTCGCGTCCAGCGCCTGAGACAGCAGCTGCTTGACGCCGCGATCGCGACTGCGCGCGCCCGTGAGCTCGCTGCGCTGCGCCAGCGCCAGCTCTACGCGGTCATTCGCATCCAAACGGTCTACCACCGCCACTGCGACCATGTGCATTTTGTGTTTGCGTGTCGCCAGCGCGTGCAACGCTTCGTGCGTGTCTACATCTTTCGGTGGCAGCGCCATCGCGCGGCGAGTGTGCTCCAGCGCGCGTACCGCCAGTTCCGACGCCGCGTCGCGTTGGCCGCGGCGTTGAAATCGCTCTTGCGGATGTTGCGGCGCAGTCGACAGCGCGCGGCGCTCGAAGCCGCAGCTGCAGCGTTCCACGACTCCCGACGCCAAGTACGGGACCGCGAGCGCGAGCGCCAGTGGCGGCGCGAGCCCGCCGCCATGGCCATGGCCCGTCGCGTGCACGCGCGCAAGTCAGAGCTCCTCTTCCTCCCGCGCCTCGCCCCGTCGCGTGCCGTCGTCGTACCTGTCAAGACCCAATCGCAGTCGACGCTCCCGCGCATTCGCCAACGTGTATTACTGTAGTACGAACACTCGACTCTACTTGCCCTCGAGCGCCTGCTTGACGAGCTTGGCGCCCGTGACCATAAACAGCGTCTGCCAAATGCCGAGCCCGAGGCGCGGGATAATGCCCTTGAAGAGCCCGCCGGGCCCCTGCTCCTGGACGACCGTGCGGAAGACTTGCATCATGTTCTGCTTGGGCTCGCCGCGGTCGGCGGCCGACTGCATCTGGATGCGCGCGACTTCGAACGGGTGGTTCCAGCACGCGAGCGCGCCGCCGACAATGCCGGCGCCGGCCTCTTGCGCGACCGTGAGCTTGGCGTCCGGGTCGCCGTGGAACAGCACTTTGAACCGCCCGCGCACAATCTCAGTAAAGCCCTGGCGCGACGCCCAGTTCGTGGCCTGGCGGAACGCAATGGCCGTGCCGCCGGGGTAAAAGCCCTTGAGTCCGTGCGCCTTGTACACGTTCGAAATGCGCTGCGACGTCGTGATCGACTTGTCGCCCGTCACGGCCGCAGTGACGAGGAACGTGCACGGGCCCATGACCACAACCTGGCACACGCCGCCGCCGGCGCCGGCCGCAAAGCCCGTGACCGATTCGCTCACGCCGGCGGCCAAGAGCGAGTCGGCGATCGCTTCTTTCGCAAAGAGGAGGATCGCGCCTTTGGACGCCGACTCGACCATCTTTGGGCCCGTGCCGGCCCAAAAGGCCGAGACGCCGCCGCCGTCGCGCATGACGTTCTTGAAGGCCTGGATCGTCGTCTCGGAGCGGTACCGCCCCATGCGCGTCTTCCAGACTTCGAACGGCATGCCGAGCGTCGCGGCCTCGACGCACTGGAGGAGGCCGCCGTTGAGGAGGTCGCGCGGCCCGACGTTCTTACCCGACGGCGGAGGAGACATCTTCAAGCGACGGCGTTTTACAGACTGACGAAGTCGCAGAGGAGCGGAGGAGCGGAGGAGCGGAGGAGCGGAGGAGCGGAGAGTGGTTGCGCGCTTGCTGTCGGACGTGGAGCACGGCGGGAGGATGACGCGGTCGACGTGGATACAGTGAGTTCTCCCCGTCGTAATTACTGTGGTACGTGGCGTAAAAATCGAACAATGACGTCATGAAAACTAACGGGTAAATTACAGCACCGGAAACCGGTACCCAAACCGGTGAATTGAATCCCTATCCCTTGTCTGTGACGGCCGAGGTGCGGGTAGGGGAATCCGGTCTGTCTTCTCCAAAGCGCCCAAGCCCAGTGCAGACGCCACCCACAAGGGGTAGGGCCGTGCCTCCTGCGCACCTCCCCTCACGCGAGTGACCGTCATGTCGCTAGCTTTCGTTTCAATCGTCCATTTTCTCCACGGAAACAATCGGCGCGGCCGCACCAAGTGTCGTTGCAGTGGCGTCGGAAGACTGTTCTCGGTGACTGCAGCCACACTCGCCTCGCTGGCCCACGGGAATGCCCAGGACGACCGAACGCCCGTCCGCCATCAACCGCCGCAACACGCCTGTGCTCGAAGACCAGTCGTACTTTGCGAGCCCCAACAACTCGACGGCCGGCGTCTACTTGATGGAAAACACGGTCGGGAGCACCGACACGGGCGTCAACTTTGCCCCGCGCGAGCCGCGCCCCGGCGGCGGCCCGCAGTACTTTCAGCAGCAACAGAACTACGGCAACGACAACGACGCGCGCTTCATCCGCACGCCATACGGCAACCAGAACGACTCCAACATGAGCTTTCGGCGCGCACCGTTCACGCCGAATGAGTACAGTACGAACGACAGCATCCTCGGCAACGTCACGCACCAGCAGCCAATGCTCACGCCGCGCACGACCGGCCACAACAATGTCATTCGCGTGATCAACAAGGACATGACCGCGCAGTTTCGCGGCCGCGCGCAGTCCGTGCCGCATAGCAAGATTCGCTGGTTCGAGAACAAAAAGTCGCAGCTCCTCGGGTGCTGCATTGCCATGGCCTTTCTTGGCCTCACGATCGCCATGTACAACTACCGCTGGACTGGTCTGATCGCTGGGTCGGTCACAACCATCATTTGCGGCAGCGCTGTCGTCGTGACCTACTTTCGCAAGAAGCATTGGCACCAGCATCCGAACCCGATTGTCCACAACCGCGCGATCCTCGGCATCTTCTTTGCGATCTGTCTCTTGCTCAACATCGCAGTCAACTACAAACCTGGCGATGCAAAGTCGCGCGAGAACTGCCGCAAGCTCGCAGGCGTGACCGAGTTTTTCTTCTTTACGTCCGAAGCGTGGGGCCTCATGATGGCCTGTGATCTCTTCTTCTCGCTCACGAGTCCGTTCACGAGCTACAAATACCTCATGCGCTTCTATCACATGTGGGTCTGGCTCGGCGGCATTATCATGGCGAGCATCGCGTGGTCGGTGCACGAAGCCGGCGGCTTCTTTACCGTCGATGGCCAATCGATCAAGTACAATGGGGACCGGGACCTTCTTGTTGGTTTCTGTTTGGCTTCGTCTCGAGTGTGCTGTGAAGACCCGAAGAAATGTGAAGATGGACTAAACGAATGCCAGAACGCTGACTTCTTGAACACGCAAAAATGGTACGTCCTGACTATGAAATCGAGCGGCTCTCGAACTCGACTAACGCTTGACTTGCAGGCCATGGATCCTGATCTACATTTTTGTCATGATCGTGCTGCTCGTCTCGGTCAGTGTGCTCACTCTCGCATGGCATCGACTCTACTTGCGCGGTGTGCCGAAGACATACAACATTCGCCTTCGCGTACTCAACTACGTTTCCTTGTGAGTGTTGTATCTCCTGCTTCATTGAGTCCTTTTCCCATGGCTAACTCTCGTGGTTCACAGCTTCACTGGCGCCTACGTCTTCTACTGGCTGCTCTTGCTGTTAATGTACATGTGCGCGTACTTCATGTCGACGCGCAGCATGACCAAGAATGGCGTGTCAGAAGGCGGCTCGAACGAAGCTGTCGCGCAGGTGCTGCGACAGATCGTTGCCTTCCTTATCTCTGCCAAGGGGTACTTGGACTACGTGATCTGGTTCGCCGTGAACAGCATCGAACAGTATGGAACGGCTCTTCTTGACAGGATTTCTTGCAGGGTACTAACACTGTGCTTGAAAAACTAGTCGCTCTGGTGATCGGTCCAACCGAGGACAAGAATCGGCGGATGTCGATGTTGATTTGAGCCCGCAAGTGAACACTGCGCTGCGTTCGGAGATCCTGTATTACACGACCTCCGGTATCAAAGAATCCGTCCGAGCTGTCACTGACGAAGTAATTACCATTCCGATTTCTGGAGAAGGCGAAAAGGTGAGTCACATGATGCTCATGCGCCGAGGTATCTTTCTTTACTCATGTCGTTCCGTTCGCAGAACAAATTTGTCAAGTTCTGGTCATTCTGCCCGGCAGCTTTCCGCAACATCCGTCTTACGTACGGCATTAGCGACGCCGAGTACATCAGCATGTTTGGAGCGACGACGAAAGAACAATTCAGTGAGGGTAGAAGTGGGGCCTTCATGTTCTTCACCGGTGACGAGCGACTGATTGTCAAGACTATGTCGCCCGAAGAGTGCGGCTTCTTGCGCAAGATCGCGCCAAGCTACGAAGGATACATGACCGGGAACCGCAACACATTGCTCACGCGCTTTTACGGCTGCCATGCCGTGTCGCTCTACGGCAAGATGTACTACTTCGTGGTCATGGGCAACCTCTTTGCCGACACCCAGATCGTTCACCACCGTTATGATATCAAGGGTTCGTGGGTGGATCGAAACGCCAAGGTACCAAAGCCAGGTGACAAGACAACTTGTCGGTACTGCAACGCTTCCTACACGTTTGGCAGTACACGTAATCAGGAATGTGGCGATGGTCTCAACTTCCACGAACCGAACATCGTGCTCAAGGACAATGACCTCATGATGAAGATTCGTATCGATGCACGTCAAGCACACAAGATATACGACCAGATTCACAAAGACAGCGACTTCTTGTGCGACCAAGGTATCATGGACTACAGTCTCCTCATGGGCGTGCAGAGCTCCGAGTACTTTGTGGACACGAGCGACGTTATGACTACGCGAGGCCCGTCGACAATGACGAAGAACGGCCAAGATGAGTCGCTCTTCACGCAGGTCGCGACGAGTGTGTCGGGCCCATCGCTTTACCACTTTGGCATCATCGACATCCTCCAGCAATGGTACGTCGTATTCATTGGGTGCAATGTAAGATGCTCTAACCTCACCGATTGTTTTGTGCCTGTGTAGGACTTTCGAGAAGAAGATGGAACGCTTTTACAAGGTCAACTTCAAACGAAAGGATCCTGATGGCGTCTCAGCGATGCCGCCAAAGCCCTATAAGTTCCGTTTCCAGCAACGCATGTCTCGGATTTTCGGCCTAGGTACCCAGACAAGATCCAATGCACCAGCTTTCCACCTGAGCCACCCGGCGTTGATCGATGTTTTGGACCAGTCCGACTTTACGACAACACAGCGTCCTGGGACATTCACAAGCGCCGAGGACATGCGGCCTCCACAGAACGGGTTTGTCCCTGTGAACCAGTTCAACACCATGAACGGGGATCAGCAAGAGTATCGCTTTGCGTGAGCATTGTCGCCCCACGATCGTAGATACTACCGAATGTATGAATCGCTTTTTGCTCTGTCGTTATCTCTCGCCTTGGAAGTCCTCAAACGCGGTTGAATTTTAGCCAATCCGTGATGGATTGGCTTTGTATTCAGCCAATCAAACGTCTCCCCGTCAGACTTGTTCTGGCTTTGGCGTTGATCGGATCTCGCACACCTCAACACAGCAGCCATGAGCAAGGTGCGCGACGCGCACCGCTTTCTCCCATCCACTGACGGGCCTAACCTCGCCTTTGCTGAGTGACAGACCAATGCCCCTCTCGTGAAGGCGATTTTCGTCCTGGACAGCGACGGCAACCGCGTGTGCGCCAAGTACTATGACAAGTCGTACCCGTCAGCCAAGGATCAGCTCGCGCTCGAGAAGAAGATTTACCTCAAGACCAAGAACTCGAACCCGCGCATCGAAGGTATGTGGCATCACTATGAGGGTGGGAAGCGGAGTCTTGGGCTGACCAACTGCGCTAGCTGATATTATTCTCATGGAGAACATTGTCAGCGTCTTCCGCTCGGGCTCGGACGTGACCATGTACGTCGTTGGATCGTCGCAAGAGGTGCGTCACTGTCGTGCGCTTCAAGCCTGCGGAGGGTATTAACATACGTGTGCCGGACAGAACGAGATTATCCTCTTGAGCGTGCTCGACGCGGCCTTTGAGAGCGTGAGCGGTCTGCTCAAGTACGTCTCCTCTTTGTTGATCTATCGTCCACTGCACTCGGGTCTAACCGAAGCGATGGTGATTGAAATGCAGAGGCCGTGTGGATCGCCATGTGCTGCTGGACAACATCGAACTCGTGCTTCTGACGCTTGACGAGGTGGTCGACGGAGGGTACGGTCTGATGTACTTTCTCAAATCTTGAAATTGCTCACGGAACTGCGCTTGCCAACAACAGCATGATCTTGGAACTCGACACGCCGTCCATCTCGAACCGCGTGCTAATGCGAGTACGTTCTCAAGAGCGTTTCCGTCCAGTTGCTCCAATCGCTGACCGCTGAGTATGTTGTCTTCACCAGGGCATCGACAACGAGGTCCCGATCAGCGAGCTTACGATCTCTCAGGTAAATGCGCACTGCCTGTGGTGGTATAAGCACTCTGTTCCATATTCACGCTCTTATGGATTCTTTGCAGGCGTTTGCATCTGCACGCGAGCAATTCTCCCGCTCGTTCCGCAGCTAGAGACCTCTCCTGCCGAACCGACCGTGTTTTGAGACTCGCTTAGGTGTTCCCGTCTCACCTTGTTTCGAACAGTGCGGAAGTATATCACCTTGTTTTGATAAGACCTCTTTCCTATGGGTTTTCTGCTTGGTTGACCGGCACCCCAGGATTCTGCGCTCGCCTTGCGTTTCTCACCTGACTTGGCCACGCGCAATCACCGACGTCTCTGTTTGCCCCATGATGCTCGCTCGTGCTCTCCGCTCTGCCGCCCCCGTGCGCCGCCGCGCTATGATCTTCTCGGCGCAGCGTGCGTTCGCCTCGTACCCTCCGCACGTTGTCGTTGGTCTTCCTGGTGCGTGATCGTTTGGACGTAAACCCTGCGCTTTGGATCTGACCGTTTGGTACACATGCAGCCCTTTCGCCGACGATGGAGCAGGGAAACATTGCGAGCTGGCTCCTGAAGGAGGGCGATAAGATCTCGGCTGGCGACGTCATTTGCCAGATCGAGACGGACAAGGCCGTTGTTGACTACGAGGCCCAGGACGACATGTACCTTGCCAAGATTCTCGCGCCGGCTGGCACCGAGGGCATTGTTGTTGGCCAGCCGATCATGGTGACGTGCGAGGAAGAGGACCAGCTTGAGGGCCTCAAGGACTTTAAGCTGGACGAAAGCGCTGCGGTTGCGGCGCCTGCGCCAAAGGCGCCGGAGGAGGTCCCGCCAAAGAAGGCGGAGGTCGCGGTGGACCCGGCGTCGAACGCGCCGGTCGTGCCGCAGGACTTTCTCGTGACGTCGCAGACGACGCAGAAGATTACAAAGGGCACGACGGCTCCGCCGCCCTCGCCGCCGAAGCCGGCAGCCCCGAAGCCAGCAGCCCAGAAGCCAGCGTCGACCCCGGCGCCGGCGACTGCCACGGTGTTTACGGAAAAGTGGGGTCATGGCTTCAAGAAGAGCGCGATATCGTTCAGGTACGCGCGCCGCTGTTATTCTTTTGCAAGAGTGAGTATCTGACCCCGTGCATATGTGTATGACAGCCTCGTGAAGAAGCAGCAGGCGTACATTGACCTCTACGGCCTCACGGGCACGACGCCGATTTCGAAAAACTAGATACGGTGGCGTAATACACAAGAGCGCATCCAGTGTTGAATCGTACTACGACCCTAGCGTCACATCTCTCGGTTGAGTTACTCGCTGCCGGTCGTAATCATCGACTGGACTTTCTCCAAGTGGTTGAACACGCCAATGGCGTCGACCGTGAGAAAGTCAAAGAGCCCCGGGTGCTTGGCGTCGAGCGCTTGGTACTCGTCCAGATCAACAACATCGTTCTGGTCCAAATCCGCTTCTTCAAACGTACTCTCAACAATGCGCGCGATCTGTTCGTCCGATAAGCAAATGTCGACCTCTGTGTACACCACAATATCCATTAGTTTGTGAGGAGATCAAAAGCGTGATGCGTCCACACCTTTGCACTCGGCGAGACACGAGCGCAGCAAGTCGGTCGTCGTCTGCTTCGTAATGTAGCCCTTGCCTTCGGCGTCGAGCAAGTGGAACGACAACAGGAGCTTTTGCTCGCGCGTCGCTTTCTGGCTCAGGACCGAGAGACCGCGAATAAGGTCATCAAAGTCGACGCGTCCTTTGCCAGCCATGTCAAAGATCGCGTACAGGCGGTTCACGTAGAGACTCGACGTCGACGTGCCGAGGAACCGGTAAAACTCGTCTTTCGGGATCACGATCGGCTCGTCTTCGCGCTGGCCCAGAAGCGATGCCAAGTGCGAGCGGATCGCGTCAATGTCTTGCGCCGTGAAGATCGTCGTGACGTCGACCATGCTCAGCTTGCTCTCGAGCGTCGGGTGGATCGCGGGCGGCGCCGGCGCCTGGCGCGTTTGCGTTTGCGGCGGCGGCGGTTGTTGTTGTTGTTGCTGGGGCGCGGGCGGCGGCGCGACCGCGAGCGAGGCTACGGTGCTCGGCTCGGCCTTGCCCTTGGCGGGCGACGCGTTCGCGCTCGTGCGCGGCTTGCCCTGCTTGTTGCCCATGCTACCGAGGCTGCCGAGTGTCAGATCTGTGTTGTTCCTCGGCGTCGCGTGTGGCTAATGACATCGGGTGGAAGAACTATCGCACTAAGTACGGATGCGGCATCTCATGCGAACTTATACGGAGCTCCACTCTGCCAATTGGGTGAAACCCATGCGGATCTTGCCTCGTGATTGGCTCTGTGGAAATAAACACGCAGAAGCTCGCCTGCGCGTGGCTGTGGTCAAGACGCCTTCAACTTGAACCGCTGACGATCCTCCCTTCGGCGCGTGCCTCTGTCGTCTCGCTCCGGCCTCGCTTCGTCACAACCGTGCCATTCCAACATTCGCCCCCCAAGACCCAAGCCCAGCACTCCAGCACCATGCCGCTCCACACGACGACGCGCATCGAAGGCGACGGCGTGCCCGAGTTCTCGCTCCCCGAGCCCGTGAAGGAGGCGCTCGCGCTCATCGAGAGCGCGTCCGCCGACGAGACGACCGACGGCCTCGCCAAACTCTCGCACGCGACGTTCAACCACCGTACGTCTATTTTCCTCGTGTCTAACGGAACGGACGGTACTAACCTTTCTGTGTGTTAGCAATGTGCAAGGAAACCGCAGGTGAAGCCGGCGCGATTCAAGCGATTGCCGCGGCCATGGCGCGCAACTTGGACAACGCGACCATCCAAGAGAGTGGCTGCCACGCGCTCCGTAATGTTGTGTTCCACTGCGAACCCAATTTTGAGTTTGTGCGCGAGCAGAACGGCCTCGATGCCATTGTGAACGCCATGAAGAAGCACCCCGAGGTCGAGGCCGTGCAGGCCGAAGGCTGCTGGGCACTCGTCGTGTGCTGCTCGAACCACGGTGCGTTTGGGCTCCGTGAGTAAAGAGGATGATGTCTGATGATGATTCTGGTGGTCTGTAGATGAAAACACTGCTACCGCCAAGGGGTTCCTCCCCGTCGTTAACGCGGCAATTGAAGCGCACAGCAGCAACGCCGACATTAGCGCCAAGGGCAAGTTCCTCCAGGCGCTCTTTGCGTAGGCAAAAGCCAAGATAAAACCACTGTTCGTCAACGTAGGTTGTCCCATTTTGATCCGCTAAAAGATAAAAAGCAACTGCACCACCGGAATGTAGACAAAACCTACGCGTTGTTGTCCCACGTGCCGTAGCCCGACTGATTAGACTTGAGGAGACCGTACTCAGGATGCTTGTGGCGCTTGTGAATCGACTCGAGCTCGAGGAGACTCAGGAAACAGGCGCAGAGCCCAATGACGCAGCCGACACCAAAGGGCGCGACGCACGCGCGGAACGAAAAGAGCACCGACATGGGATCCATAAACTGGAGGGTCGACGAAAAGAAGAGCGCGGCCGCTGCCAGCAGATTTAGGGCTGCGAAAGACAGAGAGCACGGTTCGTCAGTGGAGAATGAAGAAACACATTGCAGAATAGTACGCACCCGTGACCCACGTCTCGAGGCGGTCGAGGCGCCAGGAGAACCACCGATGCACAACCTCGACGTGCGCCAAGTACGCGCTCAAGAGGAGCAAGAATGAGCCGACAAAGAACGGCACCCAGTAGCCCACAATGAGGCTGCCGTCGGCGCGGCTCACCGAAATGATCCCATAGTTCTCGCCCGGATCGGCGCGCACGAGCAAGACACAGCGCGCCAGGACGTACAGCGACGCACCGGCGACGCCAAACGTCGCGTTCCAAAAGTCGATGCGGCTCGGAAAGACCCCGAGGAGACGGCGCTCGAGCACCGGCTCTGTGCCGTGAAAGTACTCATCGAGCCAAATCTCGAGGTTGTGGCACGAGTTGATGACTTCAAAGTAGCTCAGTGCGTGCGTTGCGAGGAGACAGAGTGCACCCGCGAGCAGCGGGCCGTCGACGAGCAAGTGGACTTGGTCGGGCACGTGGTCGTGCGAGAGCACTTCGCCCATAAAGCCCATGAGCAGCAGCGTGTAGGCGAACGAGCCGACGAGGCCGCCCCAGTAGCTCAACGACCGGAGTTTCCAGTGCTGCGCGTGCCACGCGCGGTGGAGCGTCGTCATCATCTTGCGGTGCGCGCGCGAGGACCAGACGATGCGCTTCTGGTCGGCCGTGTAAAAGTCGACGAGCGTCGGAGAGAACGCGTCGACGCCGTAGTAGACCGAGTTGACGTGGTCGGCGGCCGGGACAATGAGCTCTTCGGACGCGAGGCGCGGGCGCGTGGGCGACGAGAGCGCGGTCGAGACGGCCGTGCTCACAGCGGACCCCGTGGGGGACGACACGGGCGGAGCGACCGGCGGCGACGACAGCGAGTCGTACTCGGCGATTTTCTTATTCGCGCGCTTGCCTTTCTTGCCCTTGGGCGGACCGTCCGCTGGGCGGTGCTGGAGGAGCGGCATGGCCGCGTTCTCTCCTTTACTCCAAGTCATCGTAGAGACAATTGAGCCGTTGGCGGAGAATGCGCGAATGATCTAGGAGCGGAGGGGAGGGGATCGCACCGGCAGCGGAGAACAATACGAAATAGTACAGCGTTACGTAGGATATAAATGGATTCGCGGCTGCCCATTGGGCGGAGGGTGCTGGCGACACCAGCAGAGCGAGTGAGCTATCTTTGCTACAGTCTCAACGCAGGTGCACGATTGGTCGGATGGTTTCATAGAAGGAAAACTTCGAAGCGAGCGGAGAGGAGCACCCTTCCCCCCCTCCGCTCCCCACGTTTTCCTTCGCGTCGAGTGAAGCGACTGCCCTGCATCACAGAGGGAGCAGATGGCTCCGCGAGTAATGAACGCCGGCCAAATGCAGCATATAAAGAGCGCGGTCACCGCGGACAGCCGGCGGAACGCAATTGCGCTCCGAGAACCATCGGGCGGACGTCCCCTCCGCTCCTCCGCCGTCCGCGATCTTTCGAGGAAAAGGGGAGGCCTGACCACATCACCCACAAAAGACTGGGATCTTTGTTGGTTTGGCCAACGACCATCACTCTGCCTCAGAACCTGTGAAATCGAATACAGATTCAAACCATTGCAGCCATGGCTACGCCACCTCCGCAGTTGTCCGCGGATGCGCGCCACCTCCGCCGTCCCTACGCGACAGCGGAGCCGCTGTATCAATGGGGCTCGTTCTCGTTTGGTCAGGTAGCAATACGGCGTCGCTATGAGAAACGATGGAGTCTCAATGTGACGCGCGCCCTGTGATATGTCATAGAACGCCTATGGGGAACTCGGCCACGGCGACGTCCACGACCGCGCGGCGCCGACGCGGATCGACGAGCTGCAACTGGACGCAGGAGAGATCGTCGATGTCGCGTGCGGCAACGAACAGACGACGCTGCTGAGCGGTACGGCTGTGTGCAGTAGTAGTGGAGACCACTTGAACTGAGAAAGGCGGTTGCAGCGGACGGGCACGTGTACGCGTGCGGCTACAACGACAGCGGACAGTGCGGCACAGCGTCGGTCGAGCGCGCGCTCCGGCCTCTGCGGATTGCGGCGCTGGACGACAAGAAGATCGCGCGCGTGTTCTCGGGCAACGGCAGCGAGCACGTCGCCGTGCTCACGGGTACGCTTTCGTAGCTCTTCGTTCTAAACCAAAAGCTCACTGTTGATTCGTCCAGCGACGGGGGCATTGTACACATTCGGTTTCAATAGTCGCGGGCAGTTGGGGCACGGGACGACGACGACCAGCGTCGCTGTGCCAACGCTCGTGCAGGACCTCGTGGGCAAGAGCGTTGTCGACGTTGCGTGCAGTTACTTTCACACGGTCATCGTCACGGCCGAGGGCGAGCTGTTTGCGTGCGGCCGCAACGACTTTGGACAGTTAGGCACGGGCGATGGCATCGACCGGAGTGCGCCGACGTTCGTGGCGTCGCTGCGCGGACAGCTCGTGCGCGCCGTGTCGTGTGGTCAACACCACACGGTCGTTGCCGTCGCCGCTGGCGGATTGTATGCCTGGGGCAAGAACGACCACGGCCAACTGGGCATTGGCGACACGACGGATCCCGTGCGCGAGCCCGCGCGCGTCATAGGGGAGCTCGAGCACGCGTCGATCACGAGGCTCGCGTGCGGCTATTACCACACGGTCGCCGTCACGGAGCACGGCGCCGTGTTTTCGTTTGGCCGAAACGATTATGGACAGCTCGGCCTCGGGCACAAGCGCCACGTTTCGACACCAGCGGTGCGTTGCAATTGACACTGTGATGACCATGTCTCACACTGTGTTTACTAGGCACTCGTGGCGCTCGCGCGTGTCCGGATGGTCGACGTCGCGTGCGGGTGCTACCACACGCTCGCGCTCTCGGACGACGGCAAAGTGTACCCATTTGGACGCAACAACCACGGCCAACTCGGTCTTGACTCGTCGGTCGACTGTCTCACGCCGCAGATCATCCCGACGCTCCGTGACGTCGTCGTGAGAAAAGTCGCTGCTGGATTTTACCACTCGGTGTGCCTCGCGTCCTCACCAACGTCGGCCTCCGCGATGGCCTCAGAACGGACGCCCACGCTGAGCTCGGATCTCCGACGCATGTTCAACAACCCCACGCGTAGTGACGTGACGTTTGTCGTCGAAGGCGTGCCGCTCCACGCGCACAGTTGCATCCTCATGGCGCGTTGTGAGCCGCTTGAGAAAATGCTCGATGGTCGCACGAAAGACAGCTCGTTGTCGCAGATTGACGTGCCCAACAGCTCGGTGCGTAGGTTTCAGTTAACGTACTTGCTCTCTGTCGCTTACAGCTTGTAAACAGCACGAAGCGTTTTCGGCGCTGCTCGAGTTTCTGTACACAGACGACGTCCCAGCGCTAACAACGTCCGACGTTGACGTCGAGTTTCTGTTGGAGCTCGTCAGTCTCGCCGACCAGTACCTCGTCCACGTGCTCCAACGGTTCGGTTCGTTGGTGCTCTCACTTGCCTCGTTGCTGCTGACACGGTTTGCTGTTTTAGACGATGCGAGGACGCGCTCGAGCGCCTCATGAGTGCCCAGAACGTGTGTGGCTTGCTCGAGGTACAACGCCATGGATCGGTTTTCTCATTGACAATGACTGACTCGCGTGTACTGTCGCTCAGTCGGCGCATCTGCGCGAGAGCTTTCGGCTCAAGCAGCGCTGTCTGTCGTTCATCCTCGATCACTTTAGCGACGTCATTCCGACGCAAGCGTTCATCTCACTCCCGCCGCCATTGCTCCAAGAAGTCTTACGCACAGCGGCGCGCCATGGCGTGACGATCCCCAACCAAAACCGACCGACCAACATCCGCACCTAGGAATAGACTTTCACTCTTGTTCTATCGCTTAGCTCATGTCCGACATCATGCTCACAGGCGTCTCGAGGTACGTCTTCCACTTGGTCGAGAAACGCGCCATGGTCGCGCCGTCGAGCACGCGGTGGTCGCCGCTCCACGACACGCTCATGAGTCGCACGGGCACGACGCTACCGTCCTTGGCGAATCGCGGGAGCGTCTGGATCTTGCCAACGGCGCCGATCGCGACCTGGGGCACCATGATCACCGGGCCCATGTACGTCCCGCCAATGCTGCCAATGTTGGAGAGCCTGCAGTAAAACAAGATGAGTTAACGTGAAGGATACACAGCGGACAGAGACAAACGTACGAGAACGTGCCGCCCGTGAGGTCAGCGACCGAGAGCTTGCCGGCTGACGCGAGCTGCTGGAGACGGTTGAGGTCCGCCGCGATCTCCATAATGCTCTTGGACTATGGGAACAGAGGGGTTTAGAGCCGACCCATAACAACAGAGACCGTGCACACCAAACGCACCTCGACATTCTTGATGTTGGGCACAATGAGACCCGTCGGCGTGTCCATCGCGACCGAAATGTTGTGGGCCGCGAGCATCGTGACCGACGTCTCGTCGTCGCTCACGGTCGCGTTCAAACTCGGGTACGACTTGAGCGCGAGCGACGCGGCCTTGATGAGGAACGGCATGTACGACAGCTTGATGCCGCGCTCGAGCGCGAGCGGCTTGAGCTCTTCGCGAAGCTTGTGCAGCGCGTCCATTTCGATCTCGTCCGCGTAGCCAAAGTGTGGGATCTTGAGCGCCGCGTTCATCGACTTGACCATCATCTTTTGGATCGCTACAGCAGCAGAAACAGGGTTAGGAACATCAATAAATAACCGCAGCCTTCATCACGTACGCGTCAATGGGACGACCGTGTCCTGTTCCAAGTACGCTGGCGCCGGGACGACGGCGGACGGTGCCGCCGCACGACTCGTCGTCGTCGGCTGTTGCGCTGACGCGGTCGCGACGGCCTTGGGCGCTTCGGCCAGCATGCGGATATACTCGAGGAGGTCTTCCTTGAGGATGCGGCCGTGCGGGCCCGTGCCCTCGACGTCGTGGAGGTCAATGTTGTGCTCGCGCGCGAGGCGACGCACCGACGGCGACGTGAGGAACTTGTCGCTGCTCGCGGCGTCGTGCTTGGCCGGCGCAGACGCAGCGACTTCGACGACTGGCGCCGCCGCGGCCTTGGGTTTGGGGGCCGCCGGCTTGGGCGCGGCCGCAATCGGCGTCGGGGCCTTGCGACTCGGCGCCGGCTTGGCGCTCTCTTGTGCGGCCGCAGCCGTGGCCTCGTCCACGTCAATGTCGATGAGCGTGTGGCCGACCTGGGCCATTGCGCCAACGTCGTAGTGGATCTTGGTCACGACGCCGTCGTAGCGGCTCGTGATCTCGACCGTGGCCTTGTCGCTCTGGACTTCGCAGACGTTCTGGAACTGCTTGATCGCGTCGCCTTCTTTGACAAACCACTGGAGCACTTCGACTTCGGCGATGCCTTCGCCAATGTCCGCGAGCTTGAACGGGATCTGCGGAAAGGCCGCGAGCGCCGAGCGGTGGAAGTGGGCGGCGGCAGCCGCGCGGCGCACACGGCGCAGCGTCGCGAGTGAGCGGAGCATGGCGGGAGTCGCGGCGGTTTGTCGACGAATGCCAAGTGGAGGCGGCCATGCGGATCTCCTCACAGCACGTTGTGCTCCGAATAGAGCTCGGTCGGGATTCAACTTACGCGTGGAGTAGGGGAATCTGAGGAAGGGGTCGGGGAAACGACGTTGCAGTCGAACGTTCTCAACTAAAATTAGGCTAGCTTAGGTGGGTGCCATCGCTGTCTTGCGACCAAAGAAATCCCAATCATGGCCTGCACTGTGGGCGTCAATCCTTCCTTGGCGTGAGACAGCACAAGTCGCCTCAAACCCTCTATCATCAATGCGTTCATATGCCTTTTATGGACGGAGTCACGGTCGCGGGAGAGAACGCCTTGGTTAGACGCGGCGATAAGTCCCATCGCCGCCGTCGTATCGCCGATGCCGTCGAATCATCGACTGCTTCTGTGACGGCGTGTTGGTTGTGACGTCACGCGGTCAGCACCACCCACTTGGCCGTGACGAGCCATTTGATTAGACGGCCATCTGAGGCGATCTGAGGATGTCGCCTGAGTCTATCACCCATACGAAGATCAAGTCATAGTTCCCCAACTTCAAGTCTGTTATCTCTAAAAAACCTCGGGTTTTATTGACAACGCCGCTTCAAGCAGCCACTGTGGCCACTGCAACGCTCCGAATACAAGCCCCTCGCTGCAGACGAATAGCTCTCCGCATGCCATTCCCGATTCCGCGACCGCCATGCTCCGCTCGTCCGTCAAGTCGCTCGTCCTCCCGCACGCGCGGCGCGCGTCGTCAGTCGCGACGGAAGCGGTCGTCGAGACCAAGCAGATGAACCTGTTCACGGCCATCAACGACGCCATGCGCGTGGCGCTCGCGACCGACCCGTCGGCCGTCGTCTTTGGCGAAGACGTGGCGTTCGGCGGCGTCTTTCGGTGCTCCGTCGGTCTCAAAGAAGAGTTTGGCGAAGACCGCGTGTTCAACTCGCCGCTCTGCGAGCAGGTACGGGCCGCAGCGCGTTCTGTGACGTGAGCGAAAGCTAATGATCCACCATACAGGGCATTGCCGGCTTTGCCATCGGGTACGCGGCGACGGGCCGCACGGCCATTGCCGAGATCCAGTTCGCCGACTACATCTTCCCGGCGTTCGACCAGATCGTGAACGAAGCGGCCAAGTACCGGTACCGCTCGGGCGGCGAGTTCGACTGCGGCAAGCTCACGTTCCGCGCGCCGTACGGCGCCGTCGGCCACGGCGGCCACTACCACTCCCAGTCGCCCGAAGCCTACTTTGCCCACACTCCCGGTCTCAAGGTCGTGATCCCGCGCAACCCTATCAAGGCCAAGGGTCTGCTCCTTGCGTCGATCCGCGACCCGAACCCCGTCGTGTTTTTCGAGCCCAAGACGCTCTACCGCGCGTCCGTCGCCGACGTCCCCGTGGGCGAGTACGTCGAGGAGCTCGGAAAGGCCGACATTGTCACGCGCGGCAGCGACGTGACGGTTGTCGGCTGGGGCGCGCAAATGCGCGTGCTCGAAGAAGCCGTGAGCTACGCCGAAGAGATTGGTATCAGCTGCGAGCTCATTGATCTCCAGACGATTCTCCCGTGGGACGTTGATACGATTGAACAGTCTGTGCGCAAGACCGGCCGGCTCATCGTGAGTCACGAAGCGCCCAAGACCGGCGGCTTTGCGGCTGAGATCGCGTCAACAATCCAGGACCGGTGCTTCCTGAGTCTCGAGGCGCCGATCCAGCGAGTCTGCGGCTACGACACGCCGTTCCCGCTCGTTTTTGAGAAGCAGTACGTGCCCGATGCGCTCAAGAACTTTGAAGCGATCAAGAAGGCCGTCAGCTACTAAATACATGTCTTGTCTCTCTATATCATGACGGCGCGCTGTCGCGCGTGCGCTCGGCGCTCAGTGTCGTTTCGCAATACTGGCAGAACAACTGCGTCTGGCTAAACTCTTCTAAAAAGTCCTCAAAGTTGCTCTTGCGAACGATCGTCGCGACTTCTTCCTGCAAGCGCTCGTAGAACGACTGGCCATCGGCCGGCGTAATGTGCATCGTTGACGTGAGCTCGCTGGAAATGTCCTTGAGGAAGATCTGTGACTCTTGCATGGTCAGCGTGATGATCTTGTCTTCTTCGTCCGACAGTTCGTGCCACGGCTTGGATGCCGATCGCAGACGCTGATAGCGTTGGGCAGCGCCTTGGAACAACCGCGATAGCTCGTCGCCGTGTGGAATCGATTTCGGATTGATGTGGTGGTCGGCAATAGGTGTGAGAATGAAGTTGGCGTCAATGTCAAAGAAACACACGTCGGGCCAGTCGTCTGTGGACTCGAGGGGCTGGCAGTCCACGAGAAACGGCACGGGCGAGTGGAGAAAGTCGAGCAAACTAGCAGGTAGCTGCGGGATGTACGTCGACTGCCACTGAAAGGGCGAGAGCAGGAGCAACAGCGCCGTGCAAGTGGCGGTGACTTGCGACGAGTTGGCCCCCATGATGACGACTTGCTTCTCGAGAAGGAGGTGGGCGAGGATCTTGACAATGTTGGCAGGCGAGAGGAAGCGGAGGACGACGCCAATGGACCACCGTTCAGCATCGCGCTTGGGGAACTACGCGGTATCCCCGTTAGAACACGCGTGGCTGGCCCCGTGAACTAGGAAGGTGCATACCTGGTAGTTGAGTGTGTACTCTGGTAGGCGGAGTGTTGTCCACTGACCCGGGTCGCCGATTGGAAGTCGCCTTACGCGCTGGAGAACCTATGAATGTGCACAAATCTGTGTCAGTGTGGGCATGTAAACGTCTGGGGGAATCACCGAATTTACATCAGCGGACGTCGGTGCTAGCACCGGTGCACTCGCATCCATTGGAAGTTGAAGGGTCAAGGATCTTGGCGAGGTGTCGTGACACGAGCGAGACTTGAGGCGATGGAAACGCAACTTGAGCGGTCGGGGAGCACTCTTGAGCAGCTCGAGAGCTTCTGCAAACGGAAGTGACGCTGTTGACACGCCGTCGATGGCTTCAAGGACGTCGCCGACCTGAACTTGGGCCGCGACACGAGGACTCAAGGGCCCATCCATGCGAACGACAACCGGTTTCTCGACAACGCACGCATTCGACGATTTGTAGGACGCGACGTCATTCGAACTGAAACTCCTCCTGAGCCCACCAAATGATTGCGAAGTGTGATTGCCATCATCTGTCGACGTTCCAGGTGCCTGCGAAGGAGCTGACAAACCGGCTAGAGGGGCTTCTTCGCTGAGCGTGGCGTCGCCTAGTCGGTCTCGGTGCATGCCCGACGACACCGACGTTAAGGACCCCATGGAGGACGTTGAACCCTTCGACCCGGACCCTTCCCTTAAGTCTGGATGGACGGTTGCATTGGGCTGGCGGCACACAGCAAACTCAACGCCGAGGTGACTCTCCACAGTGAGCGTAACGTCGTAAAGATCC
Source organism: Pythium inflatum (assembly GCA_023336345.1). Classification (NCBI taxonomy): domain Eukaryota; phylum Oomycota; class Peronosporomycetes; order Pythiales; family Pythiaceae; genus Pythium; species Pythium inflatum. The sequence continues at coordinate 9,092 of JAADWR010000002.1, read as the reverse complement.
GAGAGGCGGATGGGACCGGATGAAGACTTCCTCGCTAGTCGATCATTTTCGATAATTTGACGAAGGATCTATGATCGAACGCTTGTCAGTCAGCACGCGTCAACATGTCAACGAACGATTGGAAACATACCGCAAAGTGAAACTTGTAGAATGGGAACTTGCTGGTGAAGCAGTAGCACATTGGAGCCAAGTACGTTGCCGGCGCTCCCGAGTCTTTGTTTCGTTGGTCGCCTCCACCGCCTCGCTTCTGGTTGAACGACGAGCCATAACTCTCATGCAGCGGCTCGGATAACCGCAGTGCCGAGCCGTTCGGGCAGCTCGCACGCTTGGCCGAGTCGCCGCGAGGGCTCATTGGCGGAGGGTGCACATGGCTGTCGTCGGTCTCCACAAGAGGGCTCATGATCGAGACACACAGGCCGTAGAGCACTTCACCCTTTGCTCCTGTGAGGCGGAATGTGTATCCCGTGCTCTTGAACGGCTACAACGCACCCGTGTGTCAGTCATTGAGGGCCAGAACCAGGCGTAATAGACTCACGTCGAGTGCATGTCGCTGTAGTTGGTCGGTGTCCGTTGTCCAGATCGATACAGGCGACCCACGGAGCGACGAGGCTTGGTGAGGCTTGCACTTGACGACAGGCACACCCACTGGGAAGCAAAATTCGGCGATCGTTGGATCTGGCGGACGTCCTTGACGCTATCAGCACACCGCCGTCAATCCATCGTTGAGTATGGTCCCATTTACTAGGGTCCTCACCTGTGCAAACTCGTAAAACACTTTGGGCTTCCAGAACCCGACGAGCCCAGCAGGCGAGCGGTTCGCGTGGTCGCGCTCGGCCTTGCCGACAGCCATGCCGACGATGAAAAAGTGTTCAAACACGTGCTCTTTCCGCAGCTGCATCGAAAACATGACTGAGCGCGCGACGCTTTGGAACTTGGTCGCTTGGGACGACCAGAGGTCGCGCGACGACGGCTTGGCATAGAGCATGCGGTAGAGGACGTTGGCCGGCGGCAGCGTCGCGTTCCCGCTGCGACGGAGGACAGCGTCGGCCGCACTCCCGACAGTGGACGACCGCGTGGACCGGGCGTCGCGCTGCGACGTGGCGCGCCCCAGAGCGACGCGGCCGTTCTCCGTGCCTGGCGAATATCGCCGCGTCGGCGCGACCGCATGGGCGACGCCGTTCTTCGTGCTGTTGGCTTGGAGATCGTGCAGCGCGTCGTCCGACTCGTCGCTGTCGTCGTTGTCGTCGTCAAAGTCGAACGACGAGAGCGTCGGACTCAGGAGACTGCCGATCTGATTTGCGTCGCTGAACGACGACGACGTCCGCCGCGTGCGCTTGGTCTCCTCGACGAGCGCCAGCGCCTCGAGCAGACTGCGCGCGAGTTTGCGGCGCCGCTGCTTCTCTTGGAGGTACTTCTCCTTCCACTTTTGCGCCTCGTAGCGCACCAGCAACAGCGCGTCCTGCATCCAGAGTTACGTGAGGCGGCATCGCGTACCCTCCGGACGCCACAACGTACCTGCGCGTCGTGGTAGCGCGTCTCCCACGCGCATGGCGCGCGGCCGGCGTCGGCGCACGACATGTCCCACTGAGTTCTGACCTGCTATGTTTATGTTTGAAGATGGAGGTTACAGTGTAACCCTATCCAGAAGAGTGACTATCTCCCACTAAGTACGAATCCTCCTTCGCTTCCCGCGCTTTTTTCCTGGAGCTCATTTAGCGACGCTGCCATGAAGTTTCTCAAGCCGCTGCAGCTCGGCGCCGACGCCGCGCGGCCCGACGGCTATGCGATCCACGCGATCGCCGACCAGTGGGCGGAGCTCCTCCCGGCGTGCGTGCCGCTGCGCTTCTCGTTCTTCCGGTACCTCGGCTTCTACGTCGCGCACTCGAAAGGCGGAAAGGCCACGGTCGTGCGCAGTCGCCCGGCGATTGTCGCGCTCCGCGTGACGATCCAGAACGAAGACAAGGTCGTCTTTTCGGACCGCGTCGCCAAGCCCTTCCGCAACGGCGTCTACTATGTCCAGATGATCAAGCTCCACGAGCCGGGGGCGCACACAGTGACAGTCTCGGTCGAAGGCGACATTGCCAACAACGTCGCGCCGCTCGTGCTCCATTCCCAAGTGTACGAGTTTATGACGCTCGACGAATGCAACGAGCTGCAGCAGGGACCGTACGCGCCCTTGCGCACGTTTGTCTTGGCGCAGCAGGAGAGCCAATTGCGCGACGACGCATTCCAGGACGCGTTTCTCAAGAAAAAGACCACCGCGCTGCGCCACTGCGACGCCAAGGTGCGTTTTGGGCCAGAACGAGTGGTCTGTATCGCGCACGCTAACTGGTGACGTGGGTTGTAGTGGTGGCTCAAGGCATACGTAGAACACACACTGGACCGCGCGGTGCGTCAGCGCCAGTTCCAGCTCGTCTCAGTCTCGCTCGGCCGCATGGGCCACAAGCGCAAGCAAGCGCAACCAGGTACTGTTGCATCACTTGACGGCTTGAGGAATGCTGGCGATCTCACGTGGTGTGTCCTATGCAGTGCGCGCGGGCGACAAGCGCGAGCACGACCACCTCTTCGAGCGGCGACGGCGCGAGTGGAAGCGCCTGCGCAACGGCGAGGTGCGCATGTTCACGAACGAACCACTCCACGCTGGCGCAACCGCCACGGTCTTTAGCGCCAAAGAGATGTACCACCAGCTGAGTCAGTACGCCCAAGTGTAAAGTGTTGAAACGTTAAATAGAAGCAGCCTCACTCGGCCGCAAAAGGCGACGAGATGGTAAACTCGAGCTTCGGCGCCGACGGTTTCATGGTCGGGCGGTCGACGGCCGCGGCGTAGTATTCCCACAGCACCATGACGTACTGCGAGAGCGCGCGATGGGCATAAGCCTCTTGCTCGACGGGAAAATACTCGGACGCTGCGACGCGCTTGCGACCCACTTGGTCCGCGAGCATCTTGAGCGACGCGTCGAGTTTACTCGCGACGAGCAAGTCGACGGAAATATCGTCGTCGTCGAGGCTCGCGTGGAAGAGTGAGACGCGGCGGTGGACGCGGCTCGCAATGCCGCTGCTCGAGAGCGTGGCGCCGTGCGAGTCCCACGCAATGAGGTTGGCGAGTCCGTTCGTCGCGATCAAGCGGCGCTGCTCTTCTTTCACCTGCGCTGACGGTGACTTGAGGACCGACTGCGCCATTTCACTAAAGTGAGACCAGTAGCCGAACGGCGGCGAGCCTGCTGAGGACGCGTTAGGTGGGAGAACCACTGCGTTCGGCGACGTTGGCGCTTGCGCATGGAAGAACGGACTGCGCGCGAGCAAAACGTGGTCGGCGGCGCACGGCAAATCGAGGCGACTGGACGCAAAGACCTTAAACACGATAATGTACATGTAGATCTTGCGGATCTATAGTGTGTCGACAAGGTCGTCAGTGATCGCTTCCGATAGAGACCAAGTCAGTCTCGTACCTCTTCGTTCCAGTGCAAAAAGAGCCTGAAAAAGTTCTCTCGAATCACAAGCTCCGAAATAATGAGCCGACGTCCGCGCGACGGAAGCAAGTCTGCAGCAGCGGCATGAGTATAAAGGATACGTCCACGCAAACTCCACGAACGTACCGAGACAGCTATACAGAAACGTCAGCGCCTTGAGCAGAATTTGCACGTGAGACGACAGCAGCGCCTTCCGGAGCGCGCTGCAAAAGTACACGTCGTCAAACTCGCTCCCAAGGCTTCCGCGGTGGTTGGGTTTCGCACTGACACCGCGTTTCTTCGGCTGCCCTTCGCCGCTCAGGACACCACGTTGGTGACGCGTTTCTGCCGTGGCCGATGCGGCCGTCTCCAGCACGCGCTGGAGGTTGAAAAGCGCGTAATTGACGCTCGCGGGGTCGAGGATGTTGGTACCTTCGAGCACAATCTCGACAAAGGTGTTGACGAGCCGCGAGTTCTTGGCGACTTCGCACAACGTATCCATGACGACCGCGACCTCGCGATTCGTCCAGTACGAGCTCCACACATCCACGCCTTGGCCGTGGACAATCGAGAGGATCGTCCCGACAGTCGCTTGCGTCCCACCTGTCGTCGTGCGCGGACGGCGTTGGGACATGCGCTTAAAGACCGCGACAAACGCCCGCACGACGCAAAAGTACCCAGGGACGCAGTGCCACAGCATGGGAGTGTCGTCAAACGTGCGGCGGCACGCAAACGCAGCATCGCACCAATACGAATAATCACTGAGGAACGCGCCGATAAAGTACACGAGCAAAACGTCGTCGCGCGCGGGTTTCTGCAGGCGCTCGGTAAACAAGTTTAGACCCAGCTCGAGATCCTTGGCGAGCTGGGCATTGCGCGCGAGCACGTTCTTCTCGGTGCCACTAAACACGTGGAGAATCGGCACTTTTTCAATGAAAGCGACTTCTTCGGGGGAGATCCGATCGCGTGGCGCCATATCCTGAGGAACTCATAGTCTTAGCACCAACAAAAACGAGAGCGAAAAAAGATTCGATCGTACCGCTTCCAACGCTTGACAGAGGGATGACTCAACGGTGCGTCGATGAAACGCAGGCGTCGACGTCGAGTTGGACCGGCGCTCGCTGGTTCCGTTCAATGGCGTTGACGTGATCGCGTGTTCGCGACGCGTGTGTTTGTACTTGGAGAATGCGTTGAGCACGCCCTTCGTGCGTTCGTCGGTGCGGATATTGTCGCTATTGCGGCGCACAAATTCTGTCGGAGAAACGTCGTTTAGTTAGTTCCCACATAAACAACACGTGCCGTCATCACGCACCTGCCATACTGTTCCAATTGCGATGTGTTGCGCGCGGGCTCCGACAGTACTCGACTTCTTTTGCCGTCTTGTAGGCCACGGTCGATCCGCCCAGTGGATGGAACGTCCGGATCGTGAGCGGCTCGGACCGCGAGCGCTCACGCTCCGAGGTGCTCCACGCGGTCGGCGGGCGCGGCGACGAGTCCTCGAGCACGCGCGTCGCGTCGACGAGCGCGTCAAACACGGCACCAGCGCGGCTCGGGAACCGCATAGCGACGGCCGTGAACACGTGGGCCATGAGCAGCGCGTTCTCTTCGAGGAGAATGCGCGACTGCATGAGCTTGGTATTGCAGAGCGCGAGGCACCGGCGGAGAAACTCATAGTACCGGTCCTGTACTATTGCACACAGAGAGAGCATGAGCCTCTGCAGTAGTAAACGCTATCCTCGCCAGCACGAACCATGGTCGTCGAGCGCGACGGTCTCTGTATCAATCGTATACCCTCGGATAAACTCGACGCGCCGGCAAATGCACGCGATCGCGTGGAGATAGAGCGAGCGCGTGCGGTTGCGCACGGGTACGTACTCGCACATGTCGAGGAGGTAGTCACCGAGGTCCAGCAGCGACTGCTGGCCGGTTGCGAGCGGCAGCGTTTTCGTAAAGTACGTGTCCATGGAAAAGAACGACACGAGGCCATTCGACGTCGGCGCGCCGTTCGATGGCGCGTTGTCGCCGCCCTCGGCGTACAGAAAGCACGGCGCTTCGAGCAGTGGGCGCACTTCCTTTAGGAGCACAACCTTTTTCTCCAGCTCCCAACCGTTGAGCTCGCGCGGCCGGTTGCCATTGTGTCCGTTCGCATAGCGCGCGTGCGCCAGTGTCGACGGCGTCGGCGGCGGCGCGTGCAGTTCCCGACCGCGCGCGAGCGTCTGGAGCTGGTGGTGGAGCTGCGTCGTAAAGACGAGGCGCACGCGCTCGGGGTGGTCGGCCGATTGGTACGCGCTGCGCATGTCGTCGCCTCTGTAACGCCGTGGAAAATGGAATCCAATCCCAGAAACTCGCAGTCGACGGGACAGTACTACTATTAGACACTTCAAGGAACGCTAGGCCAAGCTAATACTAATACGAAGAGCTCAGCCCCACGTGCTGCCTGTGCTCAAGAGGCCGCTGCGCTGGGAGACCGCCGGTTGCGACGACACAAAGCGCTGGAGCTCATACACAATCTCGGCGGCCGTGGGGCGGTCGTCCGGTTCTACTTGGAGACACTTGTCGGCGAGCTCGAGGATCTGCGGCGGACAGCTGTCCGAGAACGTCGGGCGGAGCATGCCGGACGCGACCATTTGGAGGATCGCGTTCTGCTGCACTTGGCCGCCAGCGCTCGGATTCGACGCGTTCCAGTACGGATAGTCGTCCGTGTCGATCTCCGACAGCACGACACCGAACGAGAAAATGTCGGCGCGCTCGTCATAGTCCTTGCCCAACAACACTTCTGGAGCGATCCAGAACGAGGTCCCAATGCCGGCGGTCATGTGCGTCTCTTCGATATGACGCTCACGCGAGATACCAAAGTCGCTCAGCTTGGCTTCCATTTCGTTGTTCAGGAGGACGTTTTTCGACTTGAGGTCTCGGTGGATGACCTTGGGACTGAGCGAGTGGAGGTACGTGAGCGCGTCGGCAATGTGCAGCGAAATCGTCGACTTGTAGCTGTCCCAACTGAGCGGCGTATTCCGCGTCTTGAACGCCTGGAGGACTTCACGAAGGTCTCCTCGGTCCATAAACTCGGTCACGGCACACAGGTTCCGTAATGTATCCCACGAAACGCCGACAAACTCGACAATGTGGGCGTGGTGCAGCGTCGCCATCATGCAGATCTCTCGCAAGAACGCCTCGATCATCTTGATATCGCCCGCGCGGTCGGGTCGAATCTTCTTGATGGCCACTCGGCGACGGTTGTACACCCCACTGTAGACGAGACCAAAGCCGCCCTTGCTAATGCAGTTGGCGAGACGCAGGTCGTTGTACGGGATGCGGTTCGTGATGATGATAGGATCGTTGATGAGACTGGCATTCACAGTCCCATGACTCTCGTCGTAGGGCACCGTCGATTCAAAAAGCGACTCGAGAGCCTCTTTGTTGGTTGTAGTGTGGCGTCGCCACGAGTGACGCTTCCACACAAATCCGACAATCAGCGCGACAATGACCATGGACCCAGCGACGACGCTGTAGATGAGGTAGCTCTGGCTCGTACCCTTGTCCTCTGGGGCGACTACAAATACCATCGTCAGAATCATCCCACAACTAGCCACTGTACTAGGCCGCACGTACCAACTTTTCCATTGGTAGGCGCTACTGCCACTGGAGTACAAATACGCGCGTCTTGGATCTGTCGCCAGATCCCACCATCACAAGTTGCGGTTGTTGGTGGAGCACTGAGCCTGAACACGTTCAACGTGGCGAACGCATCCGCGGTCGCGTTGTCAAGGGTGTAGTTGGAGATCGGGTTTCCGCTCAGATCCCTATACACGTGGCAAACTGGTCACAAAGAGTCCAGTCAGCAATGAGGAGATTAGAGACGTACAGTGATTTCAGCTGTTTCAACTGAAGGAGGTCGGTTGGGATCGCGGTAATGGCGTTTCCAGAGAGATTCCTACACCCAGTCAGATAGATCGTATAAGAGATCCCATTGTGATATCGAACATGTAGTGAATAACGCACAGGGCGGTGAGCTTGCTCCTCGCTGGTGTTGCCAGTGCCACATTCTGGTAGACGCCGTCAAGAGTATTCATGGAGACGTCCCTATCGCAGCATCCATCAGAACCAACAATGATCCCAACGCCACCAAGCGATCGAGTACTCACAGCGTCTTGAGCTGGGTAAATTCGTTGAGAAAGGCGTCTGGGAGTTCTTTCAGCCTGCACTGTCGGAGCGACCTGGAAGATTCACAAACACAGTTAACAGGAACCAGACCACGAGGTTCTAATAGAGAATGCGTACAAGCTCTCGACGCCCGTGGGCAAGAAGCCTGACTTGAGCTGGAGGTTGTTGAAATCAAAGTTGACAAATTCCCTGGTTCAGACACGATAAGTAAGCCACTAAGAGAGATAAGAAACCACACGTTCGTGAACGCACAAGGTCTTGAGTTCGTTGCTCAGCGGTACGCGCACGAGCCACGGCGTTGATACACCCTGTGCCGCAGGGCCAGGCATGAGTTGGATCTTGAGCGGCATGGGCTGCTTGGTCTCGGCGATGAGCGAGCTGTTAAGACAAAAAGGATTAGTACAAGACTGGAATTCAAGAGCGTCATGTGTATAGTGCGTACAAGGAGACCAGAGTGCTCGGGAGCGTGAAGACGAGGATTGAGCTGATGCCGAGGACGGTCGAGATGGGGATGGTCGGTGGTGCGGCCGACGCGTCCGCCTTTCCCGACGGCGCGGTCACGCGGAGGACCCACTCGTCCGTGTGCGCGAGGTCTGGGAGGCACGAGCACGACAGGGTCGTCGTGACGTTCGGGCCAAAGCACGCGCCGTTGCTCACGGGTCCGTGGGTCATGAGCGCCGGAAGTCCGTCGCACACGAGCGGCGGGGGCCCCGCGCCTCCACCTCCGCCAGGCGGCGGTGGCTGCGGTGGCGCGTCGGCTGCGTTCCCCATGATAATGAGCATGGCGTCGTTCATCGGCACATACTTTTGGAGGTCGCTCACGAGCGGATGGACGCGCGGACCGTCACTTGAGCCGCCGGGCGGCGGCGGCGGCGCTTGGGCTCCAGCGCGCGGTGTCGCCAATGCGACGGCCACGCCCGCGAGTGTCCTGAGTCGCGCCATATTACTTCACTGTACTGGTCGATCCGGAGATTGCCAGCGCGCTGTGGGAAGCACACACGACACAACCAACACACCATGCGCGACTGAAACCCAGGTGTCCAGACAGCGCCATTGGGTACGGGATTATGGCCGGTGATATTGGTCAAATCAAGCGTTTTGGCATCTGTCGAAATTCGCATTTTCTTCCATGTTTTGTTCTTTCCAGAACTCTTTTGGAACATTGCTCTTGTTTGCTTTCCCAGCCGAATCTATTGACACAGTTTTTTCTAATGCAAACTGGATCCGCTTCCCGATTGTGGGTTCATGAACGCCACGATCTGCTGCAGTCGGTAGGCAACTTCAGCCGCTGTTGGTCGGTCCTCTGGCTCAACTTTCAGGCAGAGGTCCGCCAGCTCCAGCACCGCCTTGGGACACGAGTCAGAGAACGACGGACGCATCGCGCCCGACGCCACCATCTGCAGAATCATGTTCTCCTGCGCCTTGTTCCCCACGTTCGGATTCGACGCGTTCCAGTACGGATAGTCGTCCGTGTCGATC